>BLSH010084770.1:161729-176063 GCA_018402905.1 Glandirana rugosa | reverse complement strand
TTCTCTTTATAGAAAATGTCTCTGGAATATCAACTAGATATGTCCGCCAGGGGCCCAATGTTTGGAAGTTGAAAGTTTAATGAGGATGAATGTTTGTCACCCTCTGTTGTCCTTCACTCTCCTACAGATGGGTATCCTTCTATTTAAGTGAGGACATTCTCAATAGTACCCTTTTTCCACAGAGGTGACTTCGAAATAGTGATCTCAACTCGCTTGGGCCTGACATTTCAAGCCCAGGCATGGCTTGAAACCCCACAGTTTTTTTCAGGCCCAAGCCCAGGCCCCAAGACCATTAAAATTACTTTTTAGAATTTTTACGACATTTTTTCGGGTCCTTCCAGGATCTGATGATCTCCATTTTTGCATTTTTTATGTTTTTATTTTTTAAAAATATTTAAAGTTATTTCCCTGTCCCCATTTCTTTGTAGGGCACTTGTCCCACCCTTACCCCCATTTTTTCTCCTTTTGCAGACCTCTAGGACCTTCCTGGGCTTTTTTACAGCATTTTTAAGATTTTTCATTAAAATTACCAGAACCCCGGACCCGAACCCGGACTTTTTTTGACACCCCAAAGTTCGGTACGGACCCGAACTTTACAGTCCGGGTTCGCTCAACTCTAGTGATAAAGCTTCAGTGGAGACACCTTTTTCCCATGATAACTCTTACAGGAGTGAATTTATCTTCCTATGGGTAGACATCCTCTCACTTCCTGTTGTCTCCCACTGTTTGTAAGTAGGAGTAATTTGAAAGTTGAAGGTTTGTAACCCGGGGACCGCCTGTATAGATCAACTATAAGGTCTCTGTAAAAGATATTTCTCTTGCAATGGACATGCAAATTGCTTCTGTATTTTAAACAATCAGTCACATGCACATGTATATAACTTTTAGTTCAAAACAGCTAGAAAGAAATACAGCAAGATCTAAAAGGGTAAATAGTTCTTTAATTTCAGATCTGAGACTACAAATGTATCTTTTCAGTCTTGGGTCATGGTAAACAATTATGTGCCTGTGGTATTTGAGTGGCTTTCTTTTAGAATGTCCTGTTGGTTAGCATTCTTAACCAACTAACACTGACCAAGTCTGTTGATGTCTACACAAAACTGGTGCTTGTAAGTAGGACATTGAAGCATATTACTGTACCTTATCCCTGTAAAATCAATTTTTATTGTGTATTTCAAGTCAGAAGACATTTAACCATCAACTGTCCCCTTCCTTTGGAATACTGGTAGAGAACATTGGACTTTATAGGCACTCCAGTACACAAAATTAAAAATGTAACATCTTTATTACAAAAAAAGTTAAAAAACATATACAGACATTGCTAAACATTCACAATATGATTGTTGCCTAGATAGTATCATTTACACCACCAATTACACCATTTATATATGTCCTAGATGATTAACAATGTTCCAGCGAGCTTGGTGTAGTTTGGTTATGGCGTGCTGGGGCGCAGCTCTACATGTATTGCGCAAAGCACTTCTTCAGGAGCATAGACATAGCACAATCATCACGATAGAGGTTAACTGATAAAAAAAGTATGGATGGTAAATGGATGTCCAGGACATAGCGGAGACTGTGGGGGTATGTCCCCAACTAAATTAATAGTCCAATAAAAATAAGGGCAAAATAATAACAAGACCCATTGGTAGTAAACAATTTTGTCCCTACGTGAAAAGCCCAGGATATAGCAGCAAGGTAGCATAACACAGATCTTATATAGTAGCTGTGTTTTAAGAAGATTGGGTCAGATAGCCCTTAGGACATATAGTATTAAGGTAGTGTCATAAGGTCATCGAGGGTAAGAGACACCCACTGAAGACATCTGCTGATCCATGGACCACCCAGCATGGTAATGGTGACCCCTTCCTTTGTCTGGAAAGTTGCAAGGGCTTCACCAAAGTAGCCAGCTTTTACACCTTGTCAGGCTGGGAACATTTTTTTTCTGGGTGTGTGCCATTTTTTCAACTAGCTTGTCTATTAATCCCTTCAACTGCGGTTCTGACATCGCTCAGTGCAAAGATAAATATATGCTTAGTGCACATTATCAACACCTATGCAACAATTAATACAGTTAAAGTCCCCAATAACCCATGCATTTCAATTTTGTTGTTATCTTTTCCCTCTGTTCTATATGATTATACATTTAATCTAAATCTATGTCCTTGTGTTGTATATCTGGCATGTGTACCAGATACAGTGACAGATAATAACTTAATGCTGACATGTCAGCAATCTTTTTATCATGTGTTTGTCTAAGAGAAAGGCATGGTTAAGGCTTCCATTAGGTTGTTTACTACTGTCTGAATCTCATCTGGGAGATTTTCCTTCACTTACTGTGCCAGCGACACAACAGGAAGTAAAAGGAAATGTTTTCAGTAAGGAAAATTACCCTTTTGGACAACTGTCATGGGAAAAATTGCCAACATTTGAATATTTCCTCTCACCTCCTGTTACGTACCTGACGATGGAGTCTGTCTTGTGCAGGGAACAACCGCTCTTGCGGACCCGATTCAAGGATCCCTGGTAGTGTTGACAGAGGCCCGAGAGTGCGGGATGGCACGAGGGCTGGATGGTCACTGATGTTGTAGTGAGGTTCCAGAAAGTCGTGCGGACAGAAGAATGGTCGTACAGGCAGGGTCGGCAACAGGCAGGCAGAGAGGTACAAAAGGATTAGGCAGGCGGATCGTCAAGTTCAGGCAAAGGTTCGTTAACGGGCGGGCAGCGGAGGTACAGAGGAGTAGACAAGCGGATGGTCGTGGATAGCCGGGGTCGGTGCAGGTAGCGGACAACAGGTCAATGCAAGCCGGGTCAACAGGAAACAGATGAACACAGGAACAGGTGGGGGAGCTGTGGCCCACAGGTCTGGAACGCTGTAGAACGAGCAGCAGTTCAATGCAGGAGTCTCAGGGTTTAAATAGGCGCCTGCACACGGGGGCGCGCGAACGCGCACGGGAGCGCGCGAACGCGCACGGGAGTGCGCACACCATCACAGAAACAGCCAGAATCAATGGCAAGGCTATTTTACTAACATTGCCCCCCCAAGGGGCAGCCTCCGGATGCCTACCGAGTGTCACCATCCTGGCGCTTTCGTTTGAAGGCCTGAATCAGTCCGGGAGCATGGATGTTCCCTTCGGGTTCCCACGAGTTCTCTTCCGGGCCGAAACCCTTCCACTTGATCAGATATTGGGTTACACCCGCTCTCCGGCGGCTCTTTAAAATTGCTTCCACCTCAAACTCCTCCTCTCCGTTAACTAGGATGGGACCTGGTGGTCCTGTTTTTTGGCCAGAGAAGGAATCGCGGACCACGGGCTTTAATAGGGAAACGCGGAAAACCGGGTGGATCTTCAGATATGGTGGAAGATCAAGTTCGAAAGCCACCCGGTTAATCTGTCTTTTCACGGGAAAAGGCCCCAGAAACCTCGGGCCCAATTTTTTCGAGGGGCATGCAAGCTTCAAATTTTTGGTTGATAACCAAACATGGTCACCGGGTTGGAGCTCCATCTCCCCCCGTCTCTTCTTGTTGTAGGCTTCCTTGCTAGCCTCCCGAGATTTGTTTAACGTGTCCTGAAGACATCGACAGTTGGTGTGCAGAAAGTTGGTGACATCCTGTGCTGCTGGAACAGAACATTCTGGGTTCAAGTCGGGCAGAAATACGGGATGGTAGCCATAATTGGCCCAAAATGGGGACTGCTGGGTGGCCGAATGGATAGAATTATTGTAGGCGAACTCGGCCATAGGCAGCAGTGCAACCCAATCATCTTGGGAGAAGGACGAAAAACATCGCAGATATTGCTCCAGCGTCTGGTTCGTCCTTTCTGTTTGACCGCTGGTCTGAGGGTGGTACGCTGAGGAGAATGCCAGTTCGATTTCCAGTCCAGCACATAAGGCTCTCCAAAATTTTGACGTGAACTGGACGCCTCGATCAGACACAATGTTGCTGGGCACTCCATGCAGTCGGACAACTTCCTTTATGAATATATGGGCTGTTTCAGCCGCTGAAGGGGTCCCCTTCACAGGAATGAAATGAGCCATCTTTGTCATCCGCTCCACAATGACCAAGATGGTAGAAAACCCCTCTGACGGAGGGAGTTCTACGATAAAATCGATCGCCAGTTGAGACCACGGGCGTTCAGGTATAGGAAGGGGGTTCAACAGGCCCCAGGCTTTGGCTCTGTCTGTTTTGTTCCTGGCACAGACGGGACAGGCTCCAACATACTTTCTGCAGTCCTCCAAAATGTTGGGCCACCAGAATGACCATGAGACGAGCTCAGCGGTCTTTTGTGTGCCAAAATGTCTTGCCAGTTTATGGTCGTGGCAGCGACCCGAAACTCTAAGCCGTAAACTTGCCGGAATGAACATCCTCCGTCCCAGCCACCATAGACCATCCCTTATGGATAATCGAGTGTCTCGATCGGTGGCGGATTCGTCCAATACCCGACGAAGTTGGGAGAGAAAGTCCTCATCTGTCAACAGGAAATTCCGTGCGGGCAGTATAGTATCCGGTGGAGTGGTATCGCCTGGTTCTGTGAACATTCGGGAAAGGGCGTCGGGCTTACTATTCTTGGATCCGGGACGGTAAGTAAGGTGAAAATGAAACCTGGAAAAGAATAGCGCCCAGCGGGCTTGCCTAGGTCTCAATCTTTTTGCAGTTATAAGCAGAATATCAAGATAGGGTGAGAGGCCCCTTCCAACAAATAGCGCCACTCCTCTAACGCAGATTTAATAGCCAGTAGTTCCCGGTCTCCCACGTCGTAGTTCCGCTCAGGAGCAGTCAGCTTCCTAGAAAAGAATGCCACTGGGTGGAGCAGGGCCTTGACACCCTGGCGTTGGGACAGGATAGCCCCTACTGCCGTCTCAGATGCGTCCACCTCCAGGACTTAACTTTACTAACACCTCCTGTTCCTGTGACAACTTTGGCACTTTCCATTACTTTTTGTACTGGAGACAATGGTTACCACGACAAACCATAAGGGTAAACCAGACCCTAAATATCAAAATGGCCAGCACACCAGAAATAGCAGAGCTAAACACAACTGGGATCTCAGTTGTAATACCAACATAGCTTGTGTAGCAAAAAGTATACAACCATTGACTTCTTAGTTACACTGTGTTCTAATGTCTCTGAAACATTGGTGGTTGTATACTTTTTTGGTTTGTTGTTGTTAAAACTATGATCTCAATAAAGTCTTGAGATTCTTATATTTCTGGTGTGTTCGGCATTTTTACTATTTTGAATCTACATGACATCTCCACTGCATGTGCACCCTCTTTAAAGTGTGAAAGGTGAAGGTGAGGAGTGAATTTTTGCTTAGCAATAAAAACCAGACAAAGACTTTAATACTTTCCCATTCCGGCCAAAATGTTGGCTTTATATGCACTTTAAGGAAGCATAGAGTAATAAAAGGTGTAGTGGGGATCAATAGATTTGTAAGACTACCACAATGCATGCATATGTAGATCTATGAGGCATGCAATTCTGGGTGTTTGGGTAAAGGTGGTGTAAGAAAGAAGGGTGAACAGGATTAGTGAAGTAGACAATACTTGTGATAGGTGATTACTTGTAACATTCTTAATAATACAAATATTACAAATAAAGCATACAGAGATAGACGGGTAGAACTAATATGATACGATTGGTAGGTAGATAGGTAAACAGATGATAGATAATATTGTTCTAGAGCAGTGGATCCCATCCTCAGTACCCCCAATAGACCATGTTTTGTGAATTTCCCTTAGATAAAAAAACTGTTTTGAATACCAAGCCATTGACATTGATTTAAAGCGCCTGTGCAATGTGAAGGAAATCCTGAAAACATTAACTGTTGGGAATTTGCAGCAGTTCATGGATTTTTACTCTGCAATACAGAATACGGAGGTGTATATACTTTAGTAAATCATCTGTAAACTAGATTTTAATCTCAAGCATTTGTAGCTAGAGATATGGGTCCACTAACATTTCTAACTCTGCTACTGCTAATGTATGCTACTGCCTGTGCCTAAATTATATTGTACTTTGGAAGAGCTCGTAATTGAGACTTAAAGGGAAAAAAGAACAGTGAATTAGAAACTTAAAGGCCTTTTTTACTTGTTAAGAGAAAACATTATTTGTTTACATAAGTCATTTTGGTCTGGACCTGTTTGAGCTACAGTACATAACTGCACAGGGCAACACCACAATGAGTTTAAAATAAATGAGAATATTTATTTAAATGGTTTGGATTTCAAGAAGTAAACAGTTAAAACCATAGAAAAATCAAATCTAGAATGAATAAATAGGCGGTTAAGGAGAGAGGTCTTCACCTGTCGAACGTTAGCTAGGCAATTGCTGCCAAGCATGCGGTATACATTTTTCCACCACGTTTGGCAAGGGTAAGGCTTATCTTTTCCATGCAGAATTATGTATATCAAACCCTGACGCTAACACAAGACTACCTAAATATTACTTCCAGACAAAATCCTGCTAAGCAAAAAAAGAACATTTTTGAACCAGGGAGCAGACCAAGAACAAACATTAAGATTTGTTCTTCAGATACAATTCTGAAAGGTTTCTTAGAAGTGACATAAAGCCCACATATGGTTATATCCATTCAAAAAACAGCTTTTGTTTTTTGTTTTTTTCAAATAAGAATAGCCACAAGGAGAGAAATGAAAAAAAAAAGAGCTAAGAAAAACTATAAATATTGGAATCATCTTAAAAGGGACATTTTTAAAATTTAGCTGTTGCCTCCAGTTGGCTTTGCAGGACTTAAGATGCTTACAGAGCATATTGTGAAGGCTTTTTTGAATGCTGAGGTTGTTGGATTGCAATACCAAATTTTACTTTAATTTGCTACTTATGTTGATATTGATACTGACAGTTGAAAACTATTTGTGAATCTGGCTTCTACAGAAAAACTGATTGAACAGAAGAGGCAACAATGTTGGTGTTACTAATGTTATTACTGTTACACCACAACTGCTAAATGAAACTGAAAAATACAAGAAATCCCCAGAAATACTTGAATTATTCAATTATGCAATGTAGAAAAAAAGATGCTGGTTGTCAGAACTTGGTACCATAAACAGTCATGTTGGACAGTTCTTAGAGTTAGTGCTTTCTACTGTTCTAAGTATAATAAGCTCATCCCTAATATACTTCTCTGTGGGGAGTTCATCTGTCCAGTAAATAGCCTATTGATAGGCTAAAATTGTTGCACTTCTTTGCCTAAGCTTAACATTTTTGGATGCATTGTAAATCATGTAAAAAACAGTAAAATGTATAATAGTTATACCTGAAAAGTTTTCAGAATAGCTAGATGTAATAGTTATATTGTTTAAGGCATCTGATAACAATATGATATCATATATGATAAACTTCAGCAGGAAAGTTAAAATAGCAGTGAATTGGTTACAGGGGTGTGTCCAAAGGGTGGTGATAAATAACGTGTACTCTGGACTGGAGTGGCTCTGGCTTGGGACCAATTCTGTTTAATTTAATTATAAATGAAATAGAGGATGGCAGCGGCGGCAGGTGGTTTCTTCTTTTTGGGGGGTGGCAAACACCTCCCCAGGAGAGCAGCAGTTGGGACATCAAAGCCCCGCACTTACCCAATCTAGGAGGTGGGCTGGTGGGCAGCAATGTCTGGTGAGCGTGTGCTTTCCTTCTCCTCCTCCATGGTGTGGATCACGGCAGCTTCTGCCATGCATCCTACTCCTCCTTCTCCAAGGTGTCCAATGGGATCACCTGACTTTGGGAAATGGGTAACAGGCCCATGATTCCTGATTGGCGGAGAGGCGATTCAGTGTTAGCAAAGCGGATATTCATTTACTTTTCTAACACACGTGAGTGGGCGCAATGCTCTGCGCTCGGAGTCCGCTCTATTTTGAAGCCTATTAGAGCCTATGGCTCTAATCAGGTGCTTCAGAAAAACACCCCCACTGCTGTAATTCATGTGGCCGGCATCCTGAAAGGGAGAAATGCGCCCTGAAAGGGGCACGGACGCATGAATAGGGGGTGGCCGCGGCAGCCATGGATAGATTCATGTTATACATGAATCTATCCATTTAGCATATAGGGGGTGGCGAGGATAGAGGGGGCAGCGCCCTGGAGGATAGGATAAATAACTCAATCTCAGCTTTTACGGACGACACAAAAATAAGCAGGGAAATAACTTCACATCAGGATGTCGATACTTTACAGAAAGACCTGTATAAAATAATGGGGTGGGCAACTACAGTATCTCACAAAAGTGAGTACACCCTTCACATTTTTGTAAATATTTTATTATATCTTTTCATGTGACAACACTGAAGAAATTATACTTTGCTACAATGTAAAGTAATGAGTGTACAGCTTATATAACAGTGTAAATTTGCTGTTCCCTCAAAATAACTCAACACACAGCCATTAATGTCTATACCGCTGGCAACAAAAGTGAGTACACCAAAAATGTCCAAATTGGGCCCAATTAGCCATTTCCCTTTCCAGTGTCATGTGACTCAGTGTTACAAGGTCTCAGGTGTGAATAGGGAGGATCTGAAAAAAAGAATTGTTGCTCTAAATAAAGATGGCTTAGGTTATAAGAAAATTGCCAAGACTCTGAAACTGAGTTGCAGCATGGTGGCTAAGACCATACAGCAGTTTAACAGGACAGGTTACACTCAGAAGAATCATCGCCATGGTCAACCAAAGAAGTTGAGTGCACATGCTCAGCATCATATCCAGAGGTTGTCTTTAGGAAATAGATGTATGAGTGCTGCCAGCATTGTTGCAGAGGTTGAAGACAAGCAGACTAAGGACATGGATTACTGGAACCATGTCCTGTGGTCTGATGAGACCAAGATAAACTTTTTTGGTTCAGATGGTGTCAAGCGTGTGTGGTGGCAACCAAGTGAGGAGTACAAGGTCAAGCATGGTGGTGGGAGTGTCATGGTCTGGGGCTGCATGAGTGCTGCCTGCACTGGGGAGCTACAGTTCATTGAGGGAACCATGAATGCCAACATGTACTGTCACATACTGAAGCAGAGCATGATCCCCTCCCTTTGGAGACTGGGCCTCAGGGCAGTATTCCAACATGATAACTACCCCAAACACACCTCCATGATGACCACTGCAATGCTAAAGAAGCTGAGGGTAAAGGTGATGAAATGGTCAAGCATGTTTGCAGACCTAAACCCTACTTAGCATCTGTGTGGCATGCTCAAATGGAAGGTGGAGGAGCGCAAGGTCTCTAAGATCCACCAGCTCCATGATGTTGTCATGGAGGAGTGGAAGTGGACTCCAGTGGCAACCTGGTGAACTCCAAACCCAAGAGAGTTAAGGCAGTACTGGAAAATAATGGTGGCCACACAAAATATTGACACTTTGGGCCCAATTTGGACAATTTCACTTAGGGGTGTACTCACTTTTGTTGCCAGTGGTTTAGACATGAATGGCTGTGTGTTGAGTTATTTTGAGGGGACAGCAAATTTACATTGTTAGACAAGCTGTACACTCACTACTTTACATTGTAGCAAAGTGTACTTTCTTCAGTGTTGTCATATGTAAAGATAGAATAAAATATATACAAAAATTTGAGGGGTGTACTCACTTTTGTGAGATACTGTATAATAATAATAATAATAGTGTTGGGGCCACTTTTAAATGGCCTCAATCTTATTGGTTGCAGGGGCCCCATACAGACCATACAGCATTTATTTGTATCGGAAGAACTCCTCGGGGGTAGAGAAGGCCGTTTTTTCCTTTGCTGACTCCGTTAGGGGGATCTGCCAGTATCCCTTAGTTAGGTCTAGGATTGTTCTGTACCAAGCCCCTCCCAACCTATCCACAAGTTCGTCAACCTGTGGCATCAGGTATGCGTCAAACTTAGACACTTCATTCCGCTTCCTAAAATCGTTAGAGAACCGGATAGTGCCATCAAGCTTTGAGACCAGTACTATAGGGCTCGACCAGGTGCTGTGGGACTCTAACTCCAAAATGTTTTTTATTTCTCTCCCCACCGCCTCTTGTCTAGTCTCAGGTATTTGGTATTCGTGATTATGTCAAGTTGTAGCACAGTGGTCAGTAGGGAGGAGAAAAAAATCTCTATTTTTACTGACAAATTCCTTAACGTGGTTTTGTTGTGTCAGTGACAAGGACTCGGTTATGGGGACATCTGGGGTTAGGGGTAACCTGTCTTTTGGGGCGTGGGCAGTGCCAATAAAGTCTACCTGTTCTTGCATGGTTTTAGGAGATTAACATTGTAAATCTGCTCCGGTTTCCTTTTCCCAGGCTGGTAAACTTGCAGTTTACTTCCCCTACACTTTCCCTAATCTCAAAGGGACCCTGCCACTTTGCCAGGAATTTACTTTTGACCGTGGGGACTAGCACCAGCAACCCCTGTCCCCGGGGTTGAAAGTTCGGGTTTTTGAACCCCGATTGTAAACCCCTCTCTGGGCCTCCTGGGCTTGCTCCATATGCTCTCATACAAGGGGCAGAACAGCTACAATTCAATCCTGCATCAAGGAGACATGCTCTATGATGCTTCTATATGGGGTGGCCTCTCCCTCCCATGTCTCCTTTGCAACATCTAGCAGCCCCCTGGGATGTCTACCATACAAGAGTTCAAAGGGGAAATACCCTGTAGACACCTGCGGAACCTCTCGTATGGCAAACATGAGGTACGACAGCAAAAAATCCCAATTTCGTCCATATTTATTTTCCATCTTTTTTAGCATACTCTTGAGGTTCTTGTTAAACCTTTCCACCAGACCATCCGTTTGGGGGTGGTAAACAGAGGTACGGAAATAGGAGATTTTGTACAATTTACACAATTCCCTGGTCATTCTTGACATGAACAGGGTACCCTGATCTGTCAAGATTTCTTTAGGGATCCCCACCCGATTAAGCACCTGGACCTGTTCTTTGGCGATAGTCTTAGCGGAGGTATTCCGCAAGGGTATCGCCTCAGGATAGCGGGTCGCATAGTTCAGTATCACCCGGATCTGATGGTGTCTCCGGGCAGATTTTACTACTGGTCCTACGAGATCCATGCCAATTCGCTCGCATGGCACTTGAATTATGGGAAGTGGGACAAGGGGACTATGAAAATGGGTGACGGGGCTGTTATTTGACACTCAGGGCATGACTCACAGTATTCTTTGACGTCTGCATACAACCCAGGCCAGAAGAATCTCTGGGCCATCCTCTCCCTGGTTTTCTCCATACCCAGATGCCCCCCATTACATGACCATGGGCCAGATCTAGCACTATCCAGCGGAAGGGTTTGGGAGCCACTAGCTGTTCCAGGTCGTCCTCTCTGTGTTTCACCACCCAATACAACAAATCATTTTTAAGTGCCATGTAGAGAAAAGACACCCCCCAATTAGGGTCCACCGGTTCCCCATCCATCAACTTCACATTTTCTCTGGCTCTGAGGACTGTGACATCCCGTAGTTGTTCTGTACAAAATTCTTCTCTCCGGACCTCTAAGTCAGGTACTACATTCGGTTAACTTTCAAGGCAACAGAGACATGGTCTGGGACATTAGCCATCTGCTGGGAGCTAGCTTTCGGGACCTCCAGCTCTCCAGCCATTACAGGAAAAGGAAGAGGGTCTCCTTCTTCCTCGGTCCTGCCAACAATCTCTCCTTCCGGTAGGCAAAAAGGGTCTGGGGGGAACTCCTGTGCCTCCTCAGCAGGGGGAGCACTATCCTCCAGGCACTGTATGCCTTCCCACAACCTCCAAAAATGGGAAAATTCCCTCCCCACTAGGGCTTCATGAAGCAGGGAAGGTACCACTCCCACTGAATGGGTCACTCTGCCGCAAGGGGTGTCAATATCGACCAGCGCTGTTTGTTAGTAAGGAGTGTCCCCATGGATGCAAATGACCCCGACAGTGCTAAGGTGTAACCTGGCCGGATTTACACTGCTGCTGTTGACCAATGTTATCACACTACCAGAGTCAAGTAGTGCAGTGACAGGTTTCCCGTCAATAACAATTGCACACATTTGCTTCTCCATGCCACTAGAGCATGATGCTATACATGTGAACTGTGAAAACAGAGAAACCTGTCTTAATAAATATATATATATATATATATATATATATATATATATATATATATATATATATATCACATTGCATGGGTTCATCATTCAGGGGACAATTGGCAGTAATATGTCCCAATGCATGGCATTGGGAGCACTGTATGTGTTCTATACCAAGTCCTCTCAAGGGTCCCCAAGACCTTCCTGGCTTCCTTGGCCAGTCTCCAGGTCTAGAGTCCCCAGTCTCTTTAACCATATCAGTTTTATCAAATTTCCCCTCACCCCTGAACCCAGGAACAGTCTTACCGGGTCCGCCAGGTGATCTTTCACCTCCTGAGACATTGGAGTGGGGTGCAGATGGCCTCAGTCCTCAGCAGCCGTGTATCTCTCAACGCGGTCCACCAGTTGGCTTGCAGTTTTGGGGTCCCCATGGCGTAGCCATTTCTTCAAAGCAGCAGGGAGCGCCTGCAGATAGCGGTCCATGACCACACACTCCACGATCTGGGGACCTGGCATAGTCTCTGGCTGTAGCCATATCCTGGTAAGGTGAGCTAGGTCGAACATCTGCAAATGGGATGGCTTGTCGGTGCGATAGATAGTGGACCTACCAGTCAGCGGGATGTACGCATTGGGCCCGAACTGCCATGGTGACCCCCAGGCATGTTCAGTATCTCTGCCTTTAGAGTCTCTTAGTCCTGGGCCTTATCTGTTTCCAGATCGAAGTAGGCTTTTTGGGGTTTGCTGGTCAAGAATGGTGCTAGCAGTCCCACCCACTGTTCTTTTGGCCATCCTTCACGAAGAGCGACTCTTTCAAAGGTCGTGAGGTACGCCTCCACATCATCAGCAGGTGTCATCTTCGGCATGTGGTAAGACGTGCATATCAACCTTAGCTCCACTGTCATAGGAGGTGCAGGCCAATTTTTTTTAACTCCTGCAGGGCTTCCGCAAACAGCCGGTTTGTTTCCTGTTGTGCTGCGATAGCCTGGCGACTCTCCTGTCATTGAGCTGCAGCGGCTTTGGCGACCTGGCAGTTGGCTTCCCGCTGGGCTACATTTGCTTGTAGCAGGGCCTTCAACATTTCCTCCATCTTTGAAAGTTGCCATGTTGATCCTCCACCACGTGTAGGAGATTAGTTCGTGGGGATCACTTTTCTGGACAAAAGATTCAGCATGGATGTCAGTCTCTAAAGTCTGATTGCTTGTCAGATTCATTTTTACAGGTTTCCAAGAGCAAAACACAAACAGAAACAGAAAACATAACCTTGCCATCTGGCGCTACACTAAACAAAGAGATTCCTCTTTGTACAGTGTGGGTCTGTTCCCCACACCCACAAAACATAAGCACATTGCAAACCTTGTTTTAGAGTCCAAATTAGCATACAGAGCTCTCTCAGCTTTCTCCCTCTGAGACACAGGATCAAGCTAAAGTGAGATCTCTTCCTGATCATTAAATGCAGTTGGAGAGGTGCTTGAGTGGACCAGAAAGTTTGGGCTGTAACAAGCTCTGCCATGGTGGCCGGCAAAACCCGGGTCGGACTCAAAATGATCGCATGTGAGGCAACAAATATCGCCCATTCATTGTGGTGCCTCGCATAATGTCACAATATATACAGTATAAAAAAAAAAAGATATATATATATATATATATATATATATATATATATAGCAATCAAAGTGAGATGAGCAGCACCACGGTATTCCTGTGCTAGCAATAATGCCTTACCCAAAGGCTATAGATAGTAAAGATGAGTCCAGGATTGCTGCACACAAATTCTTTAATCCAATAAATTGTGATACAAAATATGAACAAAGTTCAGATGATTATCCAAAATGGTACAAAACGGTATAAAAGTTCATCATAGATCATACCAAACGATCTAAGTATGCATTGTTCCACATCACTGATGGTTTCTGGCTGTATCTCCAGTTCACGCCCTTTCTCAAGGTATGGAACAATTGTATAAATAAATAACAGTCCTGGAGCCTGCCAGGTTGACAATACTGGAGGACATATACCATCACAGGGGACTGTTCCGTCACAATATATACATATATACGCGTGTGTGTGTGTGTGTGTATATGTGTGTGTGTGTGTATATATATATGTGTGTGTGTATATATATATATATATATATATATATATATATATGATATATATTTACAGGGCATTGAGTGCAGACTATATATACAGTGCATTCGGGGGTGTACAGTATATAGTACACTTCAGGCGGTGTATACATACACAGTCTAGTATATACAGTGTATGTGTGTGTATATGTATATATATATATATATATATATATATATATATATATATATATATATA
>BLSH010084770.1:149161-161719 GCA_018402905.1 Glandirana rugosa | reverse complement strand
ACAGTCTAATATATATATATATATATATACAGTGCAATCAGTGCAGACTATATATAGTATATACAGTGCATTTGACAGTGTACAGTATATAATACAGTGTAGTGCAGTGTTAAAAAAAATCCCCATCATGTCCGGAAGGCCACCAAGGAGGAGAGGCAGACGCTCCAAGGCCACTAAAAGAGGGCAAGCAGTAGAGTTGATCGGACCTCTGGAAGTTAGGGTTCGGCGGGTTCGGCCGAACTTCGGGAAAAAGTCCGGGTTCGGGACCGAACTTGACCTGAACTTTATCCCAGACCCCGAACCCCATTGAAATCAATGGGGACCCGAACTTTTAGGCACAAAAATGGCTGTAACAAAGTCCTGGCAAGGTCTGAAAAAGGAAGGAAAATGGGGGTAAGAGTCGGACAAGTGCCCTACAAAGAAATGGGGATAGCGAAATAACTTAAAATAATTTTTAAGCTAAAATCACATAAAAAAATAAAAAATGGAGGTGGATGTGGAGTTGGAGGTTGAGGAGGCGGTGGAAGTGGCGGTGGAGGAGGAAGAGGTAGCCAACACTGTTTTTTTATTTTTGTGCAAGAAATGCACCGCTGACCGCAAATGTCGTTTTTGGAATTTTTTTTTTTTAAACCAGCAATGTAGACATTTTTATTTATTTTTGTGCAAGAAATGCACCGCTGGCCGCAAATGTAGTTTTTAGATTTTTTTTTTTTTTCAAACCATCAATGTAGATGCACTTTTTAATTTTGTGCAAGAAACAATAATCTGTCCCTTTAAGCAACAGCAGGAACCTCTCCCTATAGAACTAGGAGATGATTTTAGAACAATAATCTGTCCCTTAAAGCAACAGCTGAAACCTTTCCCTATAGAACTTGGAAATTATCTTAGAACAATATTCTGTCCCTTAAAGCAACAGCTGGAACCTTTCCCTATAAAACTTGGAGATGATTTTAGAACAATATTCTGTCCCTTAAAGCAACAGCTGAAACCTTTCCCTATAGAACTTGGAAATGATTTTAGAACAATAATCTGTCCCTCTAAGCAATAGACTCTACCTAGTCCAGTCAGATTGTTCTGTGCAGCAGGATGAGGTCTGCAATCTGTCCCTCAAAGCAGCAGTACTAGTAATCTCTACCTAGTCCACAATCAGATAGTTCAGTAATGCAGGATGAGATGTTCTATAATATCTGCAATCTGTCCCTCACAGAGCCAGCAGCATCCTCTCCCTAAACTAGCTTGAGAGCATATGACATGCAGCACGGTGACTCCAGCCCCATAGAGGGGCTGGATCACATGATGCACTGGCCAATCACAGCCATGCCATTAGTAGGCATGGCTGTGATGGCTTCTAAGGGCAAACCAGTGAAACACTTGTTGATTGGCTGCCCTTGGCAGCTATTCAACACGTGGAATCAAATACCAGAACCCTGAACTCGAACTCAAACTTTTTTTTAAATGTTCGGGTCCGGGTCCCGAACACCCCAAAGTTCGGAACGGACCCGAACTTTACAGTTCAGGTTCGCTCAACACTAGCAAGCAGCCTCTGTGTCTATAATGAAAAGTGGTGGTGGCGGAAATGGCGCATCCTCTGCAGGCGGGTCACGCTTGTCCTTTTTTTCTGCTGTTGACCATGTTATTGAGCCACAACATGCAGAAGAGTTGGTGGAGTGGATAACTAAGCTGTCCTCATCCTCTTTCACCCAGGCTCATACTAGTTTGCCTTCCAAAGCAGCTGACAAAGTGGCCTATTCCACCAGATCCTTGTCCACAATTACTCCTTCCGTAGCCCCACCATCATGCACAGAGGAGTCACCAGAATTATTAGACAATAGGGTTGGTTACATGCTGATGGAGGATGCGCAGCAATTTGAAGGCTCAAAATGTTGGTTCCCAGGTGGAGGAAGGGAGTAACGTGAGCCTAAATAGAGGGGGTGCCACAGAAGGACAAGAAACTAGCAGTCATGTTCCCTCAGCTGCAGCATACTGCCAGGTTTCCTCCAGTGACGAGGAGGAAGGGGATGATGAGGACACTGACTGTACTTAGGTGCCTGAGAGAAGAGAGGAGGAAAGTGAGGAGGAGGAGGCACAATTCAGAGGCAGGATGTCCTCCATGGGCCAGCTCAGGGGCAGCCACCCTCTTGCATCACACCACAAATCTCCACAGGTCCAGGGCGCTGCTGACTCCCCACTGGCTTCCAAAAGTTCATTGGTGTGGGCTTTTTTCAACACTTGTGCAGTAGATCGCACCTTTGCTGTTGCCAATCTATGTCTGAGGCTGATCAAACACGGCCAGAAAAGCAGCCGCTTGGGGACCAAATGCTTGACAAGATATATGATGACCTGCCATTCAGTCCATTGGCAACAGCACCTCAAAGACCCAAATCATAAAACTTCTCCTTGCTCCTCATCTGTGACCTCAACCCCTACTATACCTCCAGTCCCCTCAAAAGCCTGCACTGAGAGAAATGAAGGTATAGCAATGGGTGCCACCAGTACTTGCAGCCAATCTGCTAGCAGTACACCACCAGTTGATTTCAGCAGGCAAATTTCCCTACCCCAGTTGCTGAACCATACAAAAATACTGTCCCAGCCATCCACATGCTCAGCGTCTAAATGTTAGCTTGGCCAAATTGCTAGCACTACAACTGCTGCCTTTTCAGCTGGGAGACTGCCCCTTTTGTGAATTTGTGGAATGTGCTTTACCACAGTGGCAGGTTCCAAAAATACATTTCTTTTCACGTAAGTCCTTTCCAGCTCTCTACCGTCATGTGGAAGGCAATATGTTGGCCTCCTTGGACAGGGCGGTCAGCAACAAGGTTCATATTACTGCTGACTCATGGTCCAGCAGGTATGGTCAGGGATGTTACCTTTCCTTCACGATGCACTGGGTAACTCTGCTGGCAGCTGGGAAGGACTCAGGACAGGGTTCAGTGTTGGAGCTAGTTCCACCACCACACCTCCAAATAAATGGTGATGATTCTGTCACATCTGCTTCCGCCACCCCCTCCTCTTCTTCTTCCTCTGTGGCACACGTCCTGAATTTGGTGGTGCAGCATTTCTTGACCAGGTACTCAGGCTTTCCATGATACTCTGAGGCAGGCCAGAAAAGTCTGTGGTCATTTCCGGGGGTCATACAATGCCAGTACTAGGCTGGCTGATATTCAGCGGGAGTTCAACCTGACCACCAACCGCCTCATTTGTGACATGCCCACCAGGTGGAACTCAACATTGGCAATTCTGCAACAGCTGCACGCACAGCAGAAGGCCATTAATGAGTACCTGTGTGAGTATGGCATCAGGACAGGCTCAGGGGAGCTTGGCTTCTATTCACCATGCCAGTGGCTACTGATCAAGGATGCATGCACTGTCCTGTCACCATTTGAGTAGGCCACAAGGATGGTGAGCAGCGACATTGCATGCATCAGTGACACTGTCCCTCTAGTCTTCCTGCTGGAGCACACACTTCGTGGAATCATGGACAGGGAGCTTGAGGAAGAACAGTGGGAGGAAGATGAGGAATTCCTTTCCTCTTAAGGCCCCCTTTGCAGATAGCATTCCTGAAGGGCCGCCAAGCACACAGGAAGAAGAGGAGGAGGATTGTGTCGGAATGGATGTAGAGGATAAAACGCAGCAATCTTCAAGGGATGGTTTTTAGTCCCCAGAACACCCCCAGGAGATAGTTGCCAACAATGTCATCCTTAGTGACCCAGAGGACCCTCATGCCTCCTCAAACTTGTGCTGCATGGCCTCCCTGATTCTGCAAAGCCTGCGAAAAGACCCGAGGGTTTGTGGTATCAAGAAAAGGGATCATTACTGGCTGGCAACCCCCTTGATCCATTTTACAAGGGTAAAGTTGCAGAGCTCATCATGCCTTCGCAGAGGATGGAACATCTTCAGGATACCTTGAAGGAAAGTTTGTGCAACGCCTTTCTAGACCCCGGGAGGTTACCATTTCCTGGTGCTGGACAATGTGTTTCTAAGGCTTCCTTTGGTCAGAGAGAGCTGGAAGAGCGGTGTAGAAGGTGGCTGACTGATTCCTTTAACCACTTGGCGACAAAGTGGCTCGATATCGCAAACCTCCGTCTGCGAGATCGTGCACTGTGAGCGCGCCGCCGGAGGTGCGCCCGCGCGCTCACTGTGTTGGGGGGGCCAGGGAGCGGGTGCGGCGGACTTGATCGCCGCCGGCTACCCGCGATGACCCCCCGCACTGAAAGAACGGAGGTCCGTGTAAGTAAACACGGACATCCGTTCTGTGAGAGGGGGAAGGGCTGTGATCACAGCCTTCCTCTACATGGAAACTGTGATCACTTCCCTTCCCCTGCTAGGGCAGCCCACACACAGTTAGAACACGCCCAGGGAACACAGTTAACCCTTAGAGCGCCCCCTGCAGGTTAACCCCTTCACTGCCAATGGCATTTACACAGTAATCAGTGCATTTTTATAGCACTGATCGCTGTATAAATGCCAGTGGTCCCAAAAAAGTGTCAAAATGGTCCGACATGTCTGCCCCAATATCGCAGTACCACTAAAAATCACAAATCGCCGCCACTACTAGTAAAAAATAAAAAAAAATAAAAACCCCAGAAATTAATTCTCATCATCCGTAAACGCGGCCACTTTTGCGCAAACCAATCAATAAACGGCAATTGCGATTTTTTTTTTTTTTTATCACAAATATGAGGAAGAATATAAATCGGCCAAAACCGATGGAAAAAAATGTTTTTTTGGATTTTTTTTTTTTGGATTTGTATTTTAGCAAAAAGTAAGAAATTTGGGTTTTTTTGCAAAATTGACGCTCTTCTTTTGTTTATAGCGGCGATCAGAAATGACGCAGCGATGATCAAATACCACCAAAAGAAAGCTCTATTTGTGGGAAAAAAAGGACGCAAATTTCGTTTGGGTACAACGTCGCACGACCGCACAATTGTCAGTTAAAGCGACGCAGCACCGAATCGCAAAAAGTGCTCTGGTCCTAAAGTGTGAAATCCTTCCGGGGCTGAAGTGGTTAAACAATTCTTCAGTCTTCAGTGACCAGGGCTGATAGGTTCAAGCAACCATCGGCAGCGCCTGCATTATATGGTGCAGGAATATCTAGGGCCAAGAGCAGACTTGGAGACCTTTCCAACTGAGCATCCACTGAGTTACTGGGTCTTGAGGATGGACCACTGTCCGGAACTTGCTCAATATGCAATCGAGCTACTGGCCTGTCCTGCATCCAGCTTGCTTTCTGAATGGACATTCAGTGCTGCTGGAGGGCTCATAACCGATCAAAGAGTGCACTTATCCACAGACTCCATTGATAGACTCACATTTATAAACATGAATCAGTCCTGGAAGCCACTGATGCTGACGTAACTGATTGAATTTGCTCGGGATCTGGGATCCCTTGAAGACTGCCTATACTGCCTATCCTATTCTTCCTGAATCCTTATGTCACTAGCTTCCAACAATATTTTGGGTTTAGGGCACCACCAACACCCAAGGCCCAATTTTTCTGCACCTGTTGAACAGGGGCATGTCATTACAATTTTTGAAATAATTTTTTAACAGCAGGGCCTGTTCCTGCACCCAACTAGGGTAGCTGTGAGGGGTTACATGTTCTGCCACCACCAACACCCAAGGCCAAATTTTTCTGCACCTGTTTGACTGGGGCATGTCATTATAATTTTTAAAATAATTTACAACAGCAGGGCCCATTCCTGCACCCAACAAGAGTAAATGTGAGGGGTTACAGTGTTCTGCCACCACCAACACCAATTTTTCTCCACCTGTTTGCCTGGGGCATGTCATTACAATTTTTAAAATAATTTACAAGAGCAAGGCCTGTTTCCTGCACCCAAAAAGAGTAACTGTGAGGGGTGACAGTGTTTTGCCACTCCCAACACTCAAGGCCCAATTTTTGCTCCACCAGTTCGACTGGGGCATGTCATTACAATTTTATAGAGTGCAGTCCCCGTAGTATATATAATACAGTTCAGACTATATGGTGCAGTCAGTGTAGTGTATATATAGCACAGTGTATTGAAGTGGTTAAGGGGAACCCTATGACAGAATTAGGAAAAAAACAGCATGGGGTCCCCCCCAAAATCCACACCAGGCCCTTCGGGTCGGGTATTGATTTTAAGGGGAACCCTGCACCACAATGTTTATTAAAAATGGTGTGGGGGTCCCCCCAAGATCCAAACCAGGCCCTTTGGGTCTGGTATAGATTTTAAGGGGAACCCCATGCCAATTTTTTTTTTAAATGGTGTGGGGGTTCCCCCAAGATCCATACCAGACCCTTATCCGAGCATGAAACCTGGCTGGTCAGGATAAGGGGGGACAAGTGAGCACCCCCCCTCCCAATCCATACCAGGCTACATACCCTCAACATTGATGGGGACAAGGGCCTCTTCCCGACAACCCTGGCTGGTGGTTGTTGGGGTCTGTGGATGGAGGGCTTATCAGGAATCTGGACACCCCCTTTAACAAGGGGGCCCTCAGATCCCGCCCCCCCATGTGAATGAGTATGGGGCACGTTGTAGCCCTACCCATGCACCATAAAAGGAGTGGAGTGTAGTGTTACAAAAAACAGTAGGCAGTTTTTGACAAGTCATTTATTTAAAATGTCAAAACCAGGTACCCACTCCCCCGAAAGGTGCCAAGTGTGGCAGCAGAGGAGGGGAGGAGGAGGCAAACAAGCAGAGCTTCCTCTTTTGGGTGGAGCTCTGCTTTAAGGATTACACAGTTTAGGAGCAGTATTTATGTAGTGCAGGCACAGTTTTTGTATATTTATATACATAAAAATATTGTATATTTATATTATGAACACTGTTAGTGCCAGCAGCAATAATAGATGTATGTGACAATTACAAATTTCACTAGAAGTAAATCCATTTGTGCTGGAGTACACACATTTGTTTCGTCATATTCATTATGTTAAAATGATTCGTTTTTGGAACAAGTATATATTCCTTGTTCAGAATTGATTCAAATGTTCTGAAGTTCTGTTATTCTTTTGCTATTTTGGAAGGTCATCTTATTTAATTTTTATATCTTACTGTATTTATTGATATGTTTCCATTTCATATGTAGTGCATTTTTTATTATAACAAACAATCTCAATGCAAAAAGACTTGGCTGATTGTCAAAGACTACCACGCCGCTCTCATCCGAATAAATCAATTAATCCAAATGAATACGTATTAATTTGTTATGTTATTAAGTTGAATTCATTTTCCCGTTCCTAGCTTACTTTGTTGTGTCACACACATACAAATTAAACAAATGGTCTCAACTAGAGTTGATCGAAACTCTGGAAGTCCGGGGTTCGGCAGGTTCGGCCGAACTTCGGGACAAAGTCCGGGTTCGGGACCGGACTTGACCCGAACTTTGTCCCGGACCCCGAACCCCATTGAAATCAATGGAGACCTGAACTTTTAGGCACACAAATGGCTGTAACAAAGTCCTGGAAAGTCCTAGAGGTCTGCAAAAGGAAGGAAAATGGGGGTAAGGGTCGGACAAGTGCCCTACAAAGAAATGGGGATAGGGAAATAACTTAAAAAAATGTTTAACCTAAAATCACATAAAAAAATAAAAAATGGAGGTGGATGAGGAGTTGGGGGTTGAGGAGGTGGTGAAAGTGGAGGTGGAGGAGGAGGAGTTAGCCAACACTGTTTTTTTTTTTATGTGCAAGAAATGCACCGCTGGCCGCAAATGTCGTTTTTTGGAATTTTTTTTTTTTCAAACCAGCAATGTAGATGCACTATTTAATTTTGTGCAAGAAACAATAATCTATCCTTTTAAGCAACAGTAGGAACCTCTCCCTATAGAACTTGGAGATGATTTTAGATTCTAAAATCATCTCCAAGTTGTACAGGGAAAGGTTCCAGCTGTTGCTTTAAGGGAAAGATTATTGTTCTAAAATCATCTCCAAGTTGTACAGGGAAAGGTTCCAGTTGTTGCTTTAACCACTTCAGTTAGGGGGCTGTTTTTTGGGTTAGTTGTTTACAAGTTCAAATCAGTTTTTTTTGCTATAAAATTACTTAGAACCCACAAAACTTATATATATATATATTTCTAACATCCTAGAGAATAAAATGGCGGTCATTGCAAAACTTTATGTCACACCGTATTTGCGTAGCGGTCTTCCAAGCGTGCTTTTTTAATAAATTCAGTTTTTTTTCCTTAAAAAATAAGAAAACAGTAAAATTAGGCCAATTTTTTTCCATATTGTGAAAGATAATGTTATGCCGAGTAAAATGATACCCAACATGTCATGCTTCAAAATTGCGTCCGCTCGAGGAATGGCGACAAACTTTGCAGCTTAAAAATCTCTTAAAAATTAAAAAATTGGCGACGTTTAAAATATTCTACAGATTAGCAGTTTCGAGCTACAGAGGAGGTCTAGTGATAGAAATGTTGCTCTCGCTCTAAAGATCGCGGCGATACCTCACATGTGTGGTTTGCACACCATTTTCATATGTGGGCGGGACTTACGTATGCGTTCTCTTCTGCACGCGAGCTCGCAAGGACGGGGCGCTTTAATTTTTTTTTTCAATTATTTATTTTACTTTTTATTTTTACACTGTTCTTTTTAAAAAAATAAAAATTATCACTTTTATTCCTATTACAAGAAATGTAAACATTCCTTGTAATAGAAAAAAGCATGACAGGTCCTCTTAAATATGAGATCTGGGGCCAAAAATTCCCCACATCTCATATTTACACTAAAATGCAAAAAAAAAAAAAAAAAATCAGAAAAAAATGACAGAACAAAAAAAAAACGGTCCCTTTAAGACCGTTGGGCGGACATCACTTCTGACGTAATTTCCGCCCTGCCGTACTATGGAGCCGAGTGAGCGGCTTCAGCCGCTCACTCGGCTCTCGGACACTGGGGGGGACAGATCAGATCGGAGGGGGGGCACCTCTCCCGCCGCTGATAAAAGTGACCTTGCGGTGAATCCGACCGCTAAGATCACTTTTATGTTGTTCAGAATCGCCAGCTCTAAAAAACAATATCTGAATGGTGCCTGCAGCTGCAGGCACCATTCAGATATCCCTTCTCAAAGGTAGCGACGTCATATGACATCCACCCAACGAGAAGTGGTTAAGGGAAACATTATTGTTCTAAAATCATCTCCAAGTTGTATAAGCAAAGTTTCTTGCAGCCGCATAGAATCCATATTATTGTTCTTCCAGCCGCATAGAAGCCATATTATTGTTCTAAAATCATCTCCAAGTTGTATAAGCAAAGTTTCTTGCAGCCGCATAGAAGCCATATTATTGTTCTTCCAGCCGCATATAAGCCATATTATTGTTCTTCCAGCCGCATAGAAGCCATATTATTGTTCTAAAATCATCTCCCAGATGTATAGGCAAAGTTTCTTGCAGCCGCATAGAAGCCATATTATTGTTCTAAAATCATCTCCCAGATGTATAGGCAAAGTTTCTTGCAGCCGCATAGAAGCCATATTATTGTTCTAAATTTTAGAAAAATAATATGGCTCTATGCGGCTGCAAGAAACTTTGCCTATACAACTTGGAGATGATTTTAGAACAATAATATGGCTTCTATGCGGCTGGAAGAACAATAATATGGCTTCTATGCAGCTGCAAGAAACTTTGCCTATACAACTTGGAGATGATTTTAGAACAATAATATGGCTCTATGCGGCTGCAAGAAACTTTGCCTATACAACTTGGAGATGATTTTAGAACAATAATATGGCTTCTATGCGGCTGGAAGAAACTTCCCCTATACAACTTGGAGATGATTTTAGAACAATAATCTTTCCTTTAAAGCAACAGCTGGAACCTTTCCCTGTACAACTTGGAGATGATTTTAGAACAATAATCTTTCCCTTAAAGCAACAGCTGGAACCTTTCCCTATAGAACTTGGAGATGATTTTAGAACAATAATCTTTCCCTTAAAGCAACAGACTCTACCTAGTCCAGTCAGATCGTTCTGTGCAGCAGGATGAGATCTGCAATCTGTCCCTCAAAGCAGCAGTACTAGTATCTCTACCTAGTCCACAATCAGATCATTCAGTAATGCAGGTTGAAATGTTCTATAATATCTGCAATCTGTCCCTCACAGAGCCAGCAGCATCCTCTCCCTAAACTATCCTGAGAACATATGACATGCAGCACGGTGACTCCAGCCCCATAGAGAGGCTGGGTCACATGATGCACTGGCCAATCACAGCCATGCCATTAGTAGACATGGCTGTGATGGCTTCTAAGGGCAAACCAGTGAAGCACTTGATGATTGGCTGCCCTTGGCAGCTATTCAACATGTGAAATAAAATACCAGAACCCAGGACCCGAACACCCCAAAGTTCGGTACGGACCCGAACTTTACATTCCAGGTTCGCTCAACTCTAGTCTCAACCCCAATACAAAAATGAATCTTATTAGAATATTCACTCTGCCCGCATTAAAATAAAAATGAATGGATCGAATGAATTCGGATCATTTGTTATGTTATATTATTTTGGGTGCTTCAATCATTTACAAAAAGCCCATCATATCATCCAAAATAAATGAATGAGTGCAAATCAATTTGTTTTTGATATGACTTATTTCGGATTAGTTGAAATTCATTACTATTGTGATTCAGAGATTTGGATACACCCTAATCTCTGAATCACGAAAATTTCATTCAAATTTCGATACGTAATGAAACAAATCACACATGCCTCATTACCAGTGTAAGTGGTACTTGTTAACTGTCTCAGTGAACTTAATCCAATACCACAGATCTTGCACAGTTACATTTACTTAGTAAAATATGCCCCTTTTACTGTATTGAGCACTCCACATTAAGGAGGTACTGCTTGTCTTAATCCAGATGTCTAACCCTCCCAGTAACTCTCCCTGACCCCCCCTCCCCCCAATCCCTTCATACACTTTTACAGTGCAAGACACATAGGCAATATATCTGCTTGTAGAAGACTACAAGACTACACCATGAACTAAATGTCGAAGAACTCTTTGGTATTTCAATATAATGTGCACATGAAAGTGATTTATACAACCACAGCAGCCTTATAGAAAGATGGACAAATCAGGGAACATTAGTAATATTTCAAACATATTAAATCAGACTGGTTATTTACCAACACAGCGCACATGTGCTGGTTTCATAACATTATGCTCTGAACAAGAAAGACAAATGTTCTTTTCTAACTGGATGTAGTGGTTCACAGTAACTACAATATACATGTCTAGCAGGAACCTGACAGACGTATATGATGTAATAATACTAAAATAACTTTTCCTGCTTCCTTACTTGGTGGAGTTGATTTTTCCCTGCATTTCTATGACTAATTCAGCCAATCCAAGAAAAGCCAATTGTCCTGCTATCTGTAGCTGATAAATTCACGGAAAATTAGTCATGTTCTAATACTCTGTCAATTCACTGGAAAGTCTTGCATCAATTGACTTCAATATTTATGGATCATTCTTACATTAAGTAGAGTATCACAATTTACTTAAAAATCAATGACATGTGCAATGCATAACTATTTGCAACAATTAATTACAAATGCTATGTTAATGGTGGTTCTACCCTCACATGCTCTATTTCTTTTAAAGTGGATGTACAGAAATAAATGAGTAAAGTGGCAGATTCCCTTTAGCTATAACATATATATATATATATATATATATATATATATACACACACCTACTGTCAAAGTTAGTGACACAAATATTCATCTTCTTTTTATCAGTGGGCAAGTGTAATGTGTGTGTATATTTTATAAATACATTATGCATTTTACTGTATATTTTAATTTTCTTATTTTCCTTATAGTGGATGCTGGCTGTTGTATCTCCCGTACTGCCGTGCACTCAACGATCGTACGAGAAACGTGCGACCAAGCCGAACGTAATGACGTGAAACGAGCGTATAAAGAGGAAGTGCTGTTATCGTGCGCCACCCTTTTGGGCTCCTTCATCTAATTTTGTGTTTGTTGATTCACGACTTTCAGATCGTTCTTCAGATCATTCTTTGGATCGTTCCTGGCCGTTCGTTCGTCAACTATGTTCAGTTTTAGAGATAGAAATCTCACTATTGTTGGCCTAGGAGTCCTGGCTTGGACCCAAAACCAACATAGGAGAAGGAGGGAGAGGAGTTGTTGGACAAAAATTGGTTACTTAACCGTGATCAATTTGGTCATATGGCTTTAGTCAGGGAGCTCCAGGAGAATAATCCTGATGATTTCAGGAATTATCTTCGGATGACGGACCCCTGCTTTAACCACCTCTTGGCATTGGTGTCCCCCTATATCCAGGAGGATATGCGCCTTGCTATCACCCCATTATTCCGGAGACATGCTCAGCCATCATTCAGGTGCTGCAGAAGGACTATATTAAGGTATGTTTTATGTTAATACCACATTTTATGTGTCTGTTTGATAATATAGTATTTACCCTTTTTGACAATACCTAATTAGCAACATTGCAATATGCTGTGAATGTCTTCTTTGGCCTCATGCATGCTCTAAGCTTTTTTTCCCCTCCTTTTTTTCCTCTACACGCCTCCCCAGCATGTTGTCCAGTGTCCATACACA
>BLSH010084770.1:137762-149151 GCA_018402905.1 Glandirana rugosa | reverse complement strand
AGAGGAGTTGTTGGACCAAAAATTGGTTACTTAACCGTGATCAATTTGGTCATATAGCTTTAGTCAGGGAGCTCCAGGAGAATAATCCTGATGATTTCAGGAATTATCTTCGGATGACGGACCCCTGCTTTAACCACCTCTTGGCATTGGTGTCCCCCTATATCCAGGAGGATATGCGCCTTGCTATCACCCCATTATTCCGGAGACATGCTCAGCCATCATTCAGGTGCTGCAGAAGGACTATATTAAGGTATGTTTTATGTTAATACCACATTTTATGTGTCTGTTTGATAATATAGTATTTACCCTTTTTGACAATACCTAATTAGCAACATTGCAATATGCTGTGAATGTCTTCTTTGGCCTCATGCATGCTCTAAGCTTTTTTTCCCCTCCTTTTTTTCCTCTACACGCCTCCCCAGCATGTTGTCCAGTGTCCATACACACTCAGAGGGCCACCATCAAGGGGTACAGGCAGTACTGTTGTAAGGGGCCCCAGTGTCTCAAGGGGCCCTTATGACAAAGACTTTAGTCTTTAACATTGGAGTCTATGGGAGGGGGGTATCCAGTTTGGGGAGACCATTCTCCTGAACGCTAGGCGAGAAAAATACAAAACTTTTCCCACATGGAGAGGACCCCCTGGACCACCACTGGTTCAAGTTTGGGACCTGCAGCACCTATGCTTCGGCACAAGGTCTTATTGCAAGCATTGGGTGAGGCTGTGTTGCCTGTGCACTGCTTTTTGAAGCCCTTGGATTTCACACTAGCATGCATTGCACACTTCACTGGGTCATGCTTGGCAGGCTACATCTCGTAAATGTGACAGGGTGTATCATTCCTACTGGGGCTGCAACATATGTACACCCCTGGCCAGTGGAAAAATGTGGTGGAATGGCCCAGTGTGCAGGCCCTGGGTAAGGTTGGTGGTCAGAAGGGAGGTGGCAGGTCTAAAGCTGTGTAAGGGGCCCCCAAATTTCTGATGGCTGCCCTGCCCACTCAGCCTGGTAATGCCACAATTATTTATGTCAGATTCAGTTTAGGCATTTCCCCCCTCCCCCTAAAACACACACTTTTACAACGTTATTTTTGGCTTTCCAACCAGGCTGAGTGCTTGAGGTGTTCTTATTATGTGAAACCTAATCCCCATGCTCCCAAAAATTTACATCATCATTTAAAACTACTGTATCTCCAGAAATGTAATCTCCTATACACACTCTCCATCTTTTGCGGGTGACATTTCCCTACTAATTCTCCAAAACTTGTAGTGCACGGGCCTGCTTGATTTGCTACTAATTTGATCTCATGTGATCTCTTTTGTTAGAATCTTGTTAGAAAAGTGTAATTTCAAAAGTTTATTTTATGTAGGTTGTGATTCTCACACGTCTTACATCTCCACTGTGCTGGAAATGGAAGTGTAGCCTTATGTTACCCTTGCATTTGTATGTTGAAGAACATTTTTATGTTTGTTGGCAAAGTATAATTTTTTTTTTTTATCCAGTTTCCTTCCAATCCCCAGGAGTGGCAGGAAGTTGCTGCTCAGTTTTTGCAGCAATGGGATTTTCCCAACTGCGGGGGTGCCATTGATGGAAAGCATGTTCGGATGGTCCCACCACCCAACTCTGGCTCCTATTATTTCAATTACAAGGGGTTTTGCAGCATTGTGATGCTTGCCATAGTGTCTGCCAACTATGAGTTCTTGTACCTGGATGTGGGGAAGAATGGCCGCAACTCCGATGGAGGAGTGATCATGCAGACGGAGTTTTATAGGCGGCTTCAGAATGGCACCTGCAACTTGCCACCTGCAGACCAAAACGTGGAGGGTCTGAACCTTGTCTTTGTTGTAGATGGGGCGTTTGGGCTTGGTGAACATGTTATGAAGCCATTTCCTCAACGAAACCTGACCCCTGACCAGAGGATTTTCAACTATAGACTTTCGCATGCTAGAAGGGTGGTGGAAAAAGCCTTTGGAATTTTGGCCAACAGGTTCCGTCTCTTCTTGAAGCCAATCAACCTGGCCTTATATAAGCTGAATCATGTGGTACTGTGCTGCTGCATCCTGCATAATTTTTTACGCAGAAATGCCACCAATTATCTCCCAACTGTGCCCACTGATGTTGATGCAGCCCTGCCAGGCCCAAGTACATCCACTGAAGGTCGTCCATCGTTGGATGCAATGGCAGACCTCCAGAGTAGACGTGCTACCTTGGCCACCCAGAATGCAAGGGTTTGCATATCAAATATATGCAATATTTTGTGGGGAGAGGGGCTGTGTCCTGGCAAAACATAATTCCTGATCTTTAATGTTTTATTACCCTTATAAATGAATCCTTCAGTTTAACTACTCTTGTCTGTGGTTTTTCAATGTGTAAAAGAGATGTTCTATATGTGCTTTATTTTTGCACTTGCTCCAAGAGGGAAATCTAACCTTCATTTCTCCATGAGATCACAATATCAGCTTCCGCAAAGTATTTTTGTGTGCAGGGGTTGTACTACATACACACAAACACACAATATTTTTGGTGTTAATGCATTCCATGCATGAAGAACAAAAACATGATGCATTAACAACTGGTTTAAATGTTTCGAGATGAACTACATCTGTGTTGACCACATAGAAGAGCACATTTGCTCTGTAAAGACCTAAACTTTATGGAACTCACAGGCATACATAAAGTAAAGAAGAAGCCACACACTGTTAGTATCAAACCTTTATATTTCTTGCACATTCTGAGGTGCTTTGCAACATGTAAAAAACAGATGTCAAACATATAAAGCTGGTAGGCCACAAACAAAAGAGTGTAAACATGTACTCCATCTCATCCATGGTTGTCAAGTGTCATCTTTCTGGGTGGGCAGACCCCCCTTCCTCCAAACTGGAGTTTCTTGGAGAAAGGGGTGTTGCATCTGAGAAATGTGTGAGTTGATCCCATCAGGGGTTGTGAGCCAACCAGTTTTGGGGGTGGCCACTTTTATCCAAACTCCACTAGCTTGGATAAAGGGGGCAACCCCGAAACGTGTCAACTTTGAACCCCTGAAGGGATCAACTCACACATTTTGCAGACGCAACACCCCTTTCTCCAAGAAACTCCACTTTGGAGGAAGGGGGGTGTCTTCCCACCCAGAAAGTTGACACTTGAAAACCCCTGATGAGACAGAGTACATGTATTCACTCTTTTTCATGAGGCCATTTCAAACGGGCAACAGGCCCTAAAATGGGGTCCACAAAAACCAGCGCAATTGCAAGAAGAATTAAAATTTAGCAAGCATGTCCCCAACATCCGTCAGTCGCCATTGGAGGTCCTGCGCTGCCCTTTGGAGTTCCTGCGCTGCCCTTTGGATGTCCTGGAGCTCCCCACAGCACCACTGAATTCCCCTCCTCAGTCTTCCAATGGTGCATTGTCACCCATCAGTGACCACTGCCAGTCACCCATCACTGACCACCGCCAGTCACCCGTCACCCATCACTGACCACCACCAGTCGCCCGTCACCCATCAGTGACCACCGCCAGTCGCCCGTCACCCATCAGTGACCACCGCCAGTCGCCTGTCACCCATCAGTGACCACCGCCAGTCACCTGTCACCCATCACGCATCTGTGACCACCGCCAGTCACCCGTCACGCATTAGTGATCACCACCAGACACCGGTCACCCATCAGTGACCACTTCCAGACTAGGGTTGCCACATCATCCCTTTAATCCAGGACACACATGGATTACACAGGTTCTGAGGCTAATTTAATGCAGATAAGGCACCAAGTGAGTTTAATTACCACCTTAATCAGCCACAGAACCTGTGTGATTAGTATGTGTCCTGGATTAAAGGGATGATGTGGCAACCCTATTCCAAACACCCGTCACCCATCACCCATCAGTGACCACCGCCAGACACGTGACACCCATCAGTGACCACCACCAGTCACCCATCAGTGACCACCACCAGACACCCGGCACCCATCAGTGACCACCACCAGTCACTCATCACCTATCAGTGACCACTGCCAGTCACCCATCACCCATCAGTGACCTCCACCAGTCACCCATCACCCATCAGTGACCACCACCAGACACCCGGCACCCATCAGTGTGCACCGCCAGTCACCCATCAGTGACCTCCACCAGTCACCCATCACCCATCAATGACCACCACCAGTCACCCATCACCTATCAGTGACCACCACCAGTCGACCGTCACCCATCAGTGACCACCACCAGAGACCCGTCACCCATCAGTGACCACCACCAGTCACCCATAACCTATCAGTGACCACCACCAGACGACCGTCACCCATCAGTGACCACCACCAGAGACCCGTCACCCATCAGTGACCACCACCAGTCACCCATAAGTGACCACTGCCAGTCACCCATCAGTTACCACCGCCAGACAGCCATCACCCATCAGTGACCACCGCCAGTCACCCGTCACTCATCAGTGACCACTGCCAGTCACCCATCAGTGAACATCGCCAATCACCTGTCAGTGACTGTCACACCCATGGGTATACATCACCTGTAAAAGTCTCAAACATGTGGTATCGCCATACCCGGGGGGAGTAGTAGAATGTATTTTGGGGTGTCATTTTTGCTATGTACATGCTATGTGTTGGAAATATCATATAAATGGACAACTTTGTGTAAAAATAAAAGTGTTTTCATTTTTTCCCCACATTTGCCAAAAACTACTGTAAAAAATTGACATGTTCAAAAGACTCATTATGCCTCATAGATTATATGTTGGTGTGTTAACTTTCCAAAATGGGGTCATTTTGTGGGCAATTCCATTGTTCTGGTGCTCCAGGACCTTCAAAAATGTAATAGGGTGTTGAGAAATGAGATGTGTAATTTATGCTTGTAGAACGCCTGAAGGTGCTAGTTCAATGTTTGGCCTCTGTATGTGGTCAGGCTATGTAAAAGTCTCACACATGTGGTTTCACCATACTCAGGAGGAATAGCAGAATGTATTTTGGGGTGTCATTTTTGCTATGTACATGCTGTGTTGGAAATATCTTATAAATGGATAACTTTGTGTAAAAAAAAATGCGTTTTCATTTTTGTCCCACATTTTCCAAAAACGACTGTAAAAAAAATGAACCGTTCAAAAGATTCATTATGCCTCATATATTATACGTTGGGGTGTTTGCTTTGAAAAATGGGGTCATTTTGTGGGCAATTCCATTGTCCTGGTGCTCCAGGGCCCTCAAAAATGTGATAGGTCGTCATGACATTAGATGTGTAATTTATGTCCCTAGAATACCTGACGGCACTCCCTGAATGTTGAGCCTATGTATGTGGCCAGGCTGTGAAAAAGTCCCAGACACGTGATCTCGCCATACTCAGGAGGAGTAGCAGAATGTGTTTTGGGGTGTAATTTGTGGTATGCATATGCTGGGTGGGAGAAATAACCTGTTACAATGACAATTTTGTGAAAAAAAAAAAAAGAAAAACAAATCTTAATATTTCAAAGAATTGTGGGAAAAAATTACAACTTCAAAAAATTCACAATGCCTCTTACTAAATATCTTGGAATGTCTACTTTCCAAAAAAGGGGTCATTTGGGGGGTATTTGTACTTTCCTGGCTTGTTAGGGTCTCAAGAAATGAGATAGGCCGTCAGTATATCAGGTGTGATCAAGTTTCAATGATTGGCACCATAGTTTGTAGACTCTATAACTTACACAAGGACCAAATAATATACGCTTATTTGGGTTATTTTTACCAAAGATAGGTAGCAGTATAAATTTTGGCCAAAATTTACAAAGAAAAATTACTAATTTGCTAAATTTTATGACAGAAACAAAGAAAGGCATTTTTTCACAAAATTTTCAATCTTTTTTTATTTATAGCACAAAAAATAAAAAAAAAACCCTAGTGACTAAATACCACCAAAAGAAAGCTCTATTTGTGTGAAAAAAGGATGCAAATTTCATATGGGTACAGTATTGCATAACTGAGTAATTGTCATTCAAAATGTGATAGCGCTTAAAGCTGAAAAATGGCCTGGACGGGAAGGGGGTTTTCGTGCCCGGTACTGATGTGGTTAAAAAGAAAATTTAGAACAAATAGCAAGGGACCACAAACAAGTTAAATTAAAGGAATTATTATATTTCAGAGATTATGATATTGGGGAAATGTTAAATAGAATAAAAGAGATTAAAAATAATGCAAATTCTATTAATACCACTACAGAACAGCTGTCTTTCATTACATTTGTAACATGAGTATCACTAGCAATGCATCTTCATTATTATCCCATTGAAAAAGCTGCTAATGTGCGCTGCATTTCGCTATTTGAATTCAATTGCCAATAGACGAACTAATATGCATTGTGAAATAGAAATGTAGGTTTACACGAAGGGACACTTCCGGCCGTTCCTGACTTGGAGCATGCGTGTTTTTGCAGGTACAACTTGTTGGACCAACTTCTCTGTACACACGATAGAACGGTCGTATGACCGCTTGTTGGTACTACCCAAGTTTTCTAGTTTGCTCATACAACTCCTGTTGTACGACCGTCGTACATCGGAAGTTCTAATCGCGCATACTAACGATCAATTTTGCATACAACGGACGTTTGTACGACCTGTTGTATATGATTGTCGCATCGTGTGTACGAGGCTTTACTTTCCTGTGCAGACATGTCAATTGGCACATTTTTGAGGAAAGTGGAAAATTATGCTGGTCCAATAGGGTTTTCTCACTGGTATTACTATCTGCTAAGTATTGATGTTAAAGTGGTTGTCAACTTGTGACAACCACTTTAACCTACAGGTAAGCCTATAATAAGGCTTACCTGTAGGTACATTGCATATCTCCTAAACCTGTACGGTTCAGGAGATTTGCAGTGTTGAAGCTGTGCCAACGTCATGTCGGCACATGCGCAGTGAAGGAACGGCCTGAGTGTCTTTCCTCCACTGCGACCGCGCCGTGACTGGCGGCTCCCGCGCGCATGCGTGGAAGTGATGTCACGCGACTCCGGCCAGTCACAGTGCCGGAGTCAGCAGAAGATGGACGTGGCCAGCAGAGAGGACATCGCTGAACGTCGCAGGCTTCGGTTGCAGATAAATGGCAAATAATGGGCTACTGTGCAATGCATAGTAGCCCATTATGTTTCTACTTTACAGGGGAACATAGAGGAAGTAAACATCATCTGGGTTTACTTCATCTTTCATGTAAATGATCTGGCTCTTGGACAGACAGCTTCTACACCTCAGAGGATCTTCACTGTCTCCTTGGTGTGTAGTGTAGTGTAACAAAAATGGTAAATGAAGTGCCATGTCACTGCTAAGAGGTCCAGATATAATCTTTTTTAGGTGAAATGACCAAGTGGAAGTGCCACTTACACTGCTATTGACATTTTATTGTACATGTCCCTGAGTTAAAGTGGAATTTGTTATACATATATACAATATACAGTATCTCACAAAAGTGCATACACCCCTCACATTTTTGTAAATATTTTATTATATTATTTCATGTGACAACACAAAAGAAATGACACATGGCTGTTAAGGCCTACAGGCTTTCCTCCACTTTGACAGGTTGGTAGGCTCCCCTCATTGAGAGGAGAGTTTGTTCCCAGATTTGGCGTGTTTGGATGTCCAGGATTTATGGCACAACTGCATTCCTTGGACATGCAACTGCATGGCTTGGATTTGACCCAAGGCCTGAAAGAAAGCTTTCCTGCAAAAGCTTTGGTCTTTTTTTTTCTGGGGTAAAAGGGTACTCTTTTTACACCCATGATCTGATGTAGGTTTCTAAGGGATCGCTAAAGTGGTGATCACCATGAAAGGGCAACCTCATGAGGTGCTTCTTCCACAAGTTCTGCAGACTAACACTTGAGCCACAGGATCATAGGCAACAACACACATGTTGTATATACCTAACAGCAAATGTATCCATTAACCCATCAAGGTAGTAGTGCAAGATCACAGACAAAGCTCTAGATTTTCTAGTACAAATGAATAGTGTTGAGCGAACCCGGACTGTAATGTTCGGGTCCGTACCAAACTTTGGGGTGTCCGGGACCCGCACCCGAACACGGACATTTCAAAAAACATTCGGGTTCTGGGTTCTGGTAGTTGATCACGCATGTTGAATAGCTGCAGGGCAGCCAATCAACAAGCGTTTCACTGGTTTGCCCTTAGAAGCCATCACAGCCATGCTTACTAATCGCATGGCTGTGATTGGCCAGTGCATCATGTGACCCAGCCTCTATATAAGCTGGAGTCACTTGATGCTGCAGTCACATGCTCTCTGAAACTCTGAATAGTATAGGGAGAGGAAGCTGCCAGCATTTTTGTGAGGGACATATTTCAGACATTTTAACATCTGATCCTGCATCCTGAGATTACTACTACTGTTGCTCTGAGGGACAGATTGCAGAAATTTGAGATTTCTCATACTGCTGCTTTGAGTGACAGATTGCAGATCAAACTCTGCATGACACAAGGAACGCTACGATCGTACACAACGATCAGATTGTGGGAGTAATTTGAGATTTCACATACTGCTGCTTTGAGTGACAGATTGCAGATCAAACCCTGCCTAAAACAACGATCGTTACGATCGTACGCAACGATCAGATTGTGGGAGTAATTTGACATTTCACATACTGCTGCTTTGAGTGACAGATTGCAGATCACAACCCTGCATTACACAACGATCTGACTGCACTAGGTAGAGGCTTCTGCTTAGAGGGACAGATTATTGTTCAAAAATCATTGCCTACTCCTATAGGGCCAGGTTCCAGCTGTTGCTATAAGTGACACATTATTGTTCAAAAATCATCTCCTAGTTCTAAAGGGAGAGCTTCCAGCTGTTGCTTAGAGGGACAGATTATTGTTCAAAAATCATTGCCTACTACTATAGGGCCAGGTTCCAGCTGTTGCTGTAAGTGATAGATTATTTATTGTTCAAAAATCATCTCCTAGTTCTAAAGGGAGAGCTTCCAGCTGTTGCTGCAAGTGACACATTATTGTTCAAAAATAATCTAGTCCTAAAGGGAGAGCTTCCAGCTGTTGGTGTGAGCGGTGCATTTCTTGCACCAAAATAAAAAGTCTGGCTACGTTGGTGTTTTCAAAAAAAAAAAAGGTATTAATCGGTATTAATAAATACTTGCATAGGGCTACATAGTACATTAGCACAATGAGGAGAGCAAATAAGGGACGTGGTCATGGTGCTGCTGGTGATGCTGGTGTTGGTGGTGTTGGTGAACCTCCTGTTGGAAGGAGAGGACGTGGTCGAGGTGTGCCGGCTACACGCACAAGGGAAACACCTTCCTCAGGTAGCCAACAGAACCTTCACCGGTATATGGTAGGCCCGAATGCCCCTCAACGATTGGTGAGGTCAGAACAAGTACAGGCGATAGTAGATTGGGTGGCTGACAATGCCTCCAGTTCCTTCACATTGTCTCCCTCCCGGTCCCTTGATGAAAGCTCAGAGTTGGCACCTGAACCCCATGGCCATCTGTCTTTCACCTCACCCCCTTATACATTAGCCAAGCAGTCTGAGCCCCAAGTCCTGCAAGAGACTCTTATGCTTTTTGATGACTCTCCTGGTGTGCTTTCCGTGGGCCATCCATATAGCGCTGCCCCAGAAGTGGAAGACATTGAGTGCACCGATGCCCAACCACTTCTGTTGCAGGATGAGGACATGGAAACACCAGCGCAGCACATCTCTGATGATGACGAAACACAGGTGCCAACTGCTGCAGCTTGCCTCAGTGTGCAGACTGACAAGGAGGGCAGTGGTGAAGGGTGGGTGGAAGATGATGTGGAGGATGATGAGGTCCTAGATCCCACATGGAATGAGGGTCATGCGAGTGACGTGTGCAGTTTGGAGGAAGAGGTGGTGGTCGCACAGAGGCACCAGCACAGCAAAAGAGGAAGCAGGTTGCAAAAGCGGAGCGAGCGTCCCCTAGACAGTAGGCCTGCTACTACCCACGGCACCCAGGGACCTAGCACACCAAAGGCAGCTCAAAAGCGTTCCCCCACATGGCAGTTCTTCAGTTAATGTGCTGACGACAAGACACGAGTGGTTTGCAAGCTGTGCAATGATAGCCTGAGCCGGGGCATAAATGTTCTCAACTTGAGCACAACCCCCATGACCAGGCATCTAAATTAAAGGCACAAGCTGCATTGGAATAATTACCTCAAAATCCAAGAAAGGTCTCGGCCTCCTCCTGCTTCCTCTTCTGCTGCTGTCTCGGCCTCTTCCTCCACCTCTACAGTGACAATGTCACCTGCCACCGAGCAAACAGAGGATATGACAGCAACGCCACCATGTCCGCCACCGTCCCCAAGCATTTCCACATGGTCCCATGGAAGCTTACAGCTGTTCATCTCCCAAACACTGGAGAGAAAGTACCCACCCGCGATCCCTGGCCCTGAATGCCAGAATTTCAAAATTCCTGGCCTTTGAAATGCTGTCATTCCGTCTGGTGGACATGGACAGTTTCAAAAACCTGATGGCGGTTTTCCAGGCGAGCCATCCCTTCCCTGCACAAACAAGTCGGGGACAAGATCAAGTGTGCACTGTGCAACGCCATCTGTGGCAAGGTCCACATAACCACTGATACATGGACCACTAAGCACAGGCAGGGACGCTATATCTCACTAACTGCACACTGGGAAAATGTAGTGGCGGGTGGGCCTGAGCCGGCTAGCCATTTGGCGCATGTCCTTCCACCACTGAGGATTGCAGGGAATTTCTCTTTGCCTCCTGTTGCCTCCTCCTCCTACTGCACTTCCTCCTCCTTGACCACCTACTCATCTGCTCAGCGTAACACCTTCACCACCAACATCAGCACATCCAGGGGGAAACGACAGCAGGCTGTTTTAAAACTGATATGTTTGGGGGATAAACCCCACACTGCGCAGGAGCTGTGCACGGGCATTGAACAACAGACCAATGAGTGCTTGTTGCCACTGAGTCTCAAGCCCGGCCTGATGGTGTGCGACAATGGCTGAAATCTCGTAGCGGCTCTGGGCCGAGCCGGTTTGACGCACATCCCTTGCCTGGCTCACGTGCTGAATTTGGTGGTACAGAATTTTCTAAAAAACTACCCGGATATGTCAGAGCTGCTGCATAAAGTGCGGGCTGTCTGTGCGCACTTTCGGCGTTCTCACCCTGCTGCTCCTCGCCTGTCTGCGCTGCAGCGGAACTTCGGCCTTCCCGCTCACCGCCTCATATTCGACGTGTCCACAAGGTGGAACTCCACCTTGCACATGCTGGAGAGACTGTGCGAGCAGCAGCAGGCAATAGTGGAGTTTCAGCTGCAGCACGCACGGGTCTGTCGCTCTGCGGAACAGCAACACTTCACCACCAATGAGTGGGCCTCCAACGGACGACGACGAGCGTGTCAGAGAGGTCGTACACGTTCCACCTCAA
>BLSH010084770.1:121526-137752 GCA_018402905.1 Glandirana rugosa | reverse complement strand
AGGAGTAGGAGGACACGGTGTAGGAGAAGGTAGTACCGGGCTTCACAAAAAAGTTCCTCTGTATCTTCACCCTATCTGTCGCAGTAGCCGTGACCGGTACAACCACCTCATGAGTTTTGTGACGTTATGCGATGTGTCCAGAGCGTACCACCGGGTGAGCAACCACCACTTCACCACGACAAGGAGTCTCGCTGACTGGACACGTACGACGTCGACTTTGAGGTGATAACGGACGACGACGAGCGTGTCAGAGAGGTCGTACACGTTCCACCTCAAGGTGGAACACCCGTGCAGCGTATACTCCACCTCTTGCCCTTCCGGCTTCAAGGTGACGTCGCGTCTGTCATATGTCAGAGCTGCTGCATAAAGTGCGGGCTGTCTGTGCGCACTTTCGGCGTTCTCACCCTGCTGCTGCTCGCCTGTCTGCGCTGCAGTGGAACTTCGGCCTTCCCGTTCTCCACCTCATATGCGACGTGCCCACAAGGTGGAACTCCACCTTGCACATGCTGGAGAGACTGTGCGAGCAGCAGCAGGCAATAGTGGAGTTTCAGCTGCAGCATGCACAGGTCAGTCGCTCTGAGGAACAGCACCACTTCACCACCAACGAGTGGGCCACCATGCGAGACCTGTGTAGCGTATTGCAGTGTTTTGAGTACTCCACCAACATGGCCAGTGCCGATGACGCTGTCTATCCCACTTCTATGTCTCCTTGAAAAAACACTTCGGGCCATGATGGAAGAGGATGTGGCACAGGAGGATGAGGAGGAGGAAGAGGGGTCATTTCCATGATTATCAGGCCAGTCATTCGCAAGTGGCTCGGAGGGTGGGTTCCTGCACCAGCATAGGCCAGGTCAAAAATATTCAAGCCAGGGCACAGTTCTGGAGGATGAGGAGGACGAATCACAGCAGGGTGGCACCAAACGCAGCTCGTGGGCATCACTGGAGCGTGGCTGGAGGGATACAGAGGACACAGATGATATACCTCCCACAGAGGATAGCTTGCCTTTGCCTGTGGGCAGCCTGGCACACATGGCCGACTACATGCTGCAGTGCCTGCGCAACGACAGCCGAGTTGCCCACTGATTACTGGGTGGCCACCCTGCTGGATCCCCGTTACAAGGACAACGAGCCGTCCTTAATTCCCTCACTGGAGCGTGAGAGGAAAATGCGTGACTACAAGCGCACACTGGTAGAGGCGCTGCTGAGGGCATTCCCAAATTACACCGGGGCTCAGTGGAAGCACAAGGCTAAGGCAGAGGAGGAGGAGGAGGAAGAGGCCACCAACGCAGCTGTGCCACCGCCAGCACCTCAGAAGGCAGTGGGGTTAGCATGGCCGAAATGTGGCAAAGCTTTGTCAGCAGCCCGCCACAACAAACAGCACCACCAGCCGATAGACAATGTCTTAGCAGGAGGCAGCATTTCAGCAACATGGTGCAAGAGTATGTGTGCACACGCCTACACGTACTGACTGATGGGTCTGCCCCATTCAACTTCTGGGTCTCCAAATTGGCCACATGGCCTGAGCTTGCCCTTTATGCCTTGGAGGTGCTGGCCTGCCCTGCAGCCAGTGTATTGTCTGAACGTATGTTTAGCATGACAAGGGGCGTTATCACAGACAAGCGCAGCCGCCTGTCCACAGCCAACGTGGACAAGCTAACCTTTTTTTTAAAATGAACCAGGCATGGATCCCACAAGACTTGTCTGTACCTTGTGCAGAATAAACCTTTAGAACGGACTCACACAGCCATTCGTATACTTGTTTTTTTGAATAGGCCTCAATATTTTGGGGGCTACCCCAATTATAAACAAACAAAAAAAAAAAAAATAGTGTTGGCTACCTCCTCCTCCTCCTCGACCACCGCCACTTCCACCTACACTGCCACGGTCATGGCCTAGTCAACCTCTAGGCTGCTACTCCACATCCACCCCCCTTCCCATTTTTTTTTATTTGATTTTAATTTATTTTCCCTATTCCCATTTTTTTGTAGGGCACTTGCCCTACTCTTACCCCATTTTACTTCCTTTTGCAGCCCTCTAGCACTTGCCAGGACTTTGTTGCAGCCATTTTTGGCCTAAAAGTTCGGGTCCCCATTGGCTTCAATGGGGTTCGGGGTCCGGGATAAAGTTCGGGCAACGTTCGGTGCCGAACCCGGACTTATTCCTAAAGTTCGTTCGGACCCTCCGAACCCGAACGTCCAGGTGTTCGCTCAACTCTACAAATGAATCCATCAAAATAGATTTAGGGACCCGAGCCATTATTTTGAACCAGACAGCTAAAGTCTGGCAAACTGACATGGGTATAACAGCAGGATAGAAAAGTCTGCCAGGGAGAACAAGGCCTTAAAGAGGGCTTTTATCCTTTGTTCACAGGGTCCTTGAAAACAGGGACATACTTAACAGGTCACCATTAATATTTTGTTAAGGAAAGCAATGGTAGGGTCCATAACTGGGACATTTCTTTAGTAAATCCTTCTCAATAGGTTAAGTGCTTAGCAAAAGCTTTGCTTGGACAACTTTTTTTTTCCAGAATGAGACCAGTCACCATACAACAGAGTCTGTAAAAGCAAGTGTACATAGAAGGTTTTGGCATGGCAAGGCATTTTTAGTGAACATAGGATGGTGATCTTTGGCTGGACTAAAGCAGGCTGCTTTAAGGTAGGGCTAGTGAGCAATGCATCAATGGTATCAGGAGAGATGTCAACTGAGTCTCCTTTAGTACTGAACCCTCAAAGTCAGTTGCAGTACATGCACTTTCCTCTCCCTCCCCAGGAAACACAGAAGCAGTCAGAGGGAGATTAGCGATGGACTCTAAGGGAGAGCATGTGGGGGCCTGCTTGCAGACCATGTGGTCTGAGGTTTCTGTGATATGGAGTGACTAGGCACTTGTGGTAGATGCATTTGTAAGTGAGATCTTGTCGGTTCAAGCTGTATTTTAAAAGGTTTGGCCTGCTTTTGTTGAAAAAGGCAAAGCAAAATCCAACACAACATACAGTTCACATAAACTTTCCTACACAGGGGTTTACCAGCTTCATCAATGCAACGGATAACTGAAAATGCTAGCCCACCCGGCTGCACTTCAGCGGCTCGACTGCTAAGAGCACTGGTCTTCCAGACCATGGGTTCTTCAGGTTCATGTAGTCTTATATCACAGCACCCCACTGTACAAGCCCACCCCTGACCTCCACATATGGTTCTCCCAGCACCCTGGGTTCTCACACACATCTTGAGAACTCAGATACCCTATAGCCCCTTCTGTGGACTTGATAGTCACCTGAACTTTCTCAGTCTCTGCCCTGACTCTTAGTCCATCCAACATAGGGTCTAGCCTCCCAGAAAGGTCACCCTTCTTGGCTGGAGCACACCACTATCTTCACACAGGCTTTGTCTTTAAATGGCAGCAACTGCCCTGAGCTATTGTCATACTTTCTTTATAAAGACCCTGCACACCTGTGTACCCAAGGTGTCTAGCAAAACACAGACACAAGCTTGAAGGTTCCATCCCACCCAAGATCTAAACCCCAATCCAGAACTACCAAACCAAGAGAAAACGTATAGCACAGTTTTCTCCACTAACAATAAACACATCAAAGCTTCTTAAACCTTAACTTTCAGAATCCTGTGTCATTTGTACATCTCACACCATGTTAGGGCCAGCCAATTCTGCTGGCCCTAACATGGTTCTTAGTCTTTAGATGACGCACTATCTCCTTGACCCACCCTCTCTTCCTGTTTATTGAATGAGTCCTCAGTCAGAGAGTCTGAATTTATGGCAAGACATTCAGGATTTTTGGAGGTGTGCCAGGGCCTTGCATTGTCTAAAGACTAAGGGCCTTGTGGTGGGGGGGGGGGGTGTTGCTGACCTCTCTAAACTGTTAGCTGACTGTGAGCCTGCTGACCCATTCCCTTTCCGCCAGTTCGCTTTTACTGTTGAAAATAAGGATCATCAATCAATTATTAAGCTGAACGTCATTTTTTGTAATAGTCATTTAATTTCGGATAGACTTGTTATGTTACTAGTTTCATTTCGATGATTAGTTTCAAAATTTGTTTTGTTTCGTTTCATTTTGTTTTGCTTATTAATGTTCTAACGAATTCCAAATTTTAGGAACAATTTGTATTGAAAAATGATTGACCAATTTGAATTCTGTGTGAAGAATAGCTGGGTGTTAAGGAGTTGGCTTGGAAGCTGGCCGCCACATCCTTAACAACCGATGACTCATCAGAGAGCAGAAATTTAAACAAAAGAATGCCGGCAATAGAAAACCAAAACAGCATGTGGTCCCCCCAATCCATACCAGGCCCTTAGGGGCGCCTTTTTTCACTTTTTAATTAATGGCAATGCTTTTTTTTTTCTTCAGTTGTCAGCGAGGAAGCTATGTACCCCATACTTATTTACATGGGGGTGCGGGATCTGAGGCCCTCTTGTTAATGGGGGTTTTCAGATTCCGATAAGGCCCTTGCCCGCAGACCCTCACAACCACAGCCCAGGGTTGTGGGGAAGAGGCCCTTTTCTCCCCAGCATGGGGACAAGGTGCTTTGGGGTGGGGGGTAGCAGAGCCCCACTTGTCCCAAAGCACCCCACCCTTTACCTTTTTTGTTTGAATTTTCTTTGGCCAGCATTCTTTTGACTACATCAGTTGTTAAGGACATGGCAGCTGACTTCCAGGCCTGCTCCTTAACAGCCAGCTATTCTTCACACAGAATTCGAATCGGTCGATTATTTTTTGACCGATCCAATGTTGAATCGTTCTGAAAATTTGGAATTCGTTTGAAAACGAATAAACGGGATTAAATGAATTTCAACTAAATGCTTTACTTTTTCATTCAGAGATTCGGATACATCCGAATCTCCGAATAACCAAAAATTTGTCCGAATTTACATTTGGTCCAAAATGAATTGCACATGTCTAATAGTCAAAGGTGTCACTAAGGTGAGCAGCATGTTCTAGAGAAAACAGATACTTCTTCTCTGAGTTGTCCCCAGGAGACAGTAATGATAGTCAAGCCACTGTGTTTTATCAAATTCTTGGACCAACAATATTGTCACATTTTGTTTGTTCTGACCATAATGAATATGAAATAAATAAAAATAATGTACTTTTGCTTTGGAATTGCAGTTTCTGGAGGGTATATTTCTCATTTAGAAGGTATGAGAAGCTGCATGTTATTTACTTAAAACTTCATTCAAAACTCAAATATTGGTTTTGAATGAAAACCAACTTTGGTTAAAAGCAACTATTATAAGCAATGAAACTGAAAGTACAATATAAGGCAGACACACTGTAGTCATAATCAAAGTTATTAATAAAAGGGTAATGCTTCAGTATAATAATTATGAAAGGTGGAATCGCCAAATACAGAGCATTTTTTAACATTTAGGCGGCTTAAAATAAACATTTCCATCTCTTAAGCCCATATTAAACAGTCTGGCATTCTTCCGGACTCTTCGGTAGTCAGTAAAAAAGGCATTTTGTGTCCATAAATATATGATTGCTAAATGTTAAATAATGCAGTAAATTGTGTATTTTACTCCACCTTTTAAATCACAATGTTAATGCTCCCCTGATTGCAGCTCGTCAGTCGTCAGCCATAGGATAGACTGTATAGACACCATCCTGTCTGATTACAAGAGAAGACTACAATTTACTGTCTGTTTTACAATTATTAATTTGAAGAAAGCTAAAAAATGACTTCAGCTTGCAGGAAATATGAGTAATATAGCATACAATAAACTGCAGTGGGAACAACAAAGTGACCAGATGTTTTGCATTTGTAAAAAGAAAAAAAAAGTCAGAATTATGGATAGGATCAAACTTTCCAGGAATGCAAAATAACTCATTAATAGCCATGTATTTAATCATGCCCTGTTTTCATCATGCTAATAGCTTCAGTAGGTCTGAATAGTTAAGCAACAGTAGTTTATTGAATTCCACTTTTAAATATTTTGGGGTATTCTCAGAGTGGGGCAAGAATACTCTCAATAGGGGAGTAATTATTAACATAGTAGCCCACACAAACCCTATGGGGCTGGTCCTCCAGGGAAACTACAGCTGTGCTTAGCAAACTTTATTGTAGATACCTAAAGTATATTCATAGTAAGAATGGTAAAAAGCCCCTTTTTTTTCTTTTTAACAGGAAGTAAAAAAATAAGGAAATTCCCCTCACACAAACTACAGTATAATAACTTATCTATAGGCAGCACTTTAAAAGCCTTTGCAGGTTACCAGTTTAGAGTTAAACAGGAGGTTTGGCACTAGAGTTATTGCTCTTACACTGATTTTCACGATGATACTTTGTAAGAGTACATTCACATTTCAAAGTGAGTATGGGGGGGGGGGTGCTTTTACATTTTTATTATTTAAACTTTTTTTAACTGTCTCTTTAACCACTTCAAGACCGCCCACTGTCAAATGACGGCGGAGCGGTGCGGCTCTTGTTGCGGGCGGACATCATATGACTTCGGCCCTTTAGGCTGGGATTGCGCGTGGTTGGACGCGCACATCCTGGCTCTGTCATTGGTGGCGTGCCCCCGGGACACACCGCGTTACCAACGGGGGTGAACAGCCATGGGTCATGGCTGTTTACCATGTGATCGGCCGTGATGAAGTCACGGCTGATCACAAATGGTACTTCCCCCATTTGCACGGTGCATGCGCACGATCGGGAGCGTGCTGCGCGTGCATGTCTGTGGTGACAAGTTCCCAGGGAACACTGCCTGTCACTGACACTGATATCAGCCATTGGCCAGCAGCTGTTACCTTGTGATCGGCTGTGATCTACTCACAGCCGATCACATGTAATGTAAACAGAGCGGTAACTCACTGTTACCAGCTCTTCTCTCCTCACACAGTTTTCAGTGTGAGAGAAGAGCTAGGATCAGTGATCAGTGAGTTACTGCTCTGTGTAAAGCACAAACACACCTGTCACATCACCCCTGCCCCCCCAATGCACCTGTCACCCAACAGTCACCGCATCTGCCCCCATAAAGTGCACCTGTCATCATAAAGTGCACCTGTCACCCATCAGTGACCGCGGCGTGTCACCCGCCACCCATCAGTTACCGTGGCGTGTCACCCCTCACCCATCAGTGACCATAACTAGTCACCCATCACCGATCGTGACATGTCACCTGTCACCGATCAGTGACCATTGGCTTGTCACCCATCACCCATCAGTGACCGTGGCGTGTCACCCATCAGTGACCGTGACGTGTCACCCGCCACCCATCAGTGACCATGGCGCGTCACCCATCACCCACCGTGGCCTATCACCTGTCAGTGACCGTGGCTTGTCACCTGTCACCCATCAGTGACCATGGCCTGTCACCCATCAGTGACCACTCCCTGTCACTCATCAGTGATCACCGCCAGTCACCCATCACCCATCAGTGACCGTGACCAGTCACCCATCAGTGACAACCCCCAGACACCCGTCACCCATGAGTGACCACCACCAGTCATCTGTCACCCATCAGTGACCACCTCCAGTCACCCAACACCCATCAGTGACCACCGCCAGTCACCCATCATGCATCAGTGACCACCGCCAGTCACCCGTCACTCATCTGTGACCACCGCCAGTCACCCATCATGCATCAGTGACCCCCGCCAGACACTGGTCACCCATCAGTGACCCCCGCCAGACACTGGTCACCCATCAGTGACCACCGCCAGACACCCATCACCCATTGGTGACCACTGCCAGACACCCAGCACCCATCAGTGACCACCGCCAGTCACCTATCAGTGACCACCACCAGACACCCATCACCCATCAGTGACCACCACCAGACACCTGTCACCCATCAGAGACCACCACCAGTCACCCGTCACCTATCAGTGGCCACCGCCAGTCACCTGTCACCCATCAGTGACCACCACCAGTCACCCATCACCCATCAGTGACCACCACCAGTCATCCATCACCCATCAGCGACCACGGCCAGACACCCGTCACCCATCAGTGACCACCGCCAGACACTGGTCACCCATCAGTGACCACCGCCAGACACCCATCAGTGACCACCGCCAGACACCCATCACCCATCAGTAACCACTGCCAGACACCCGGCACCCATCATTGATTGTGGCGTGTCACCCATCAGTGACTGTGGCGTGTCACCCATCAGTGACTGCGGCGTGTCACCCGTCACCCATCAGTGACCGTGGCATGTCACCTGTCACCCATCAGTGACCATGACCTGTCACCCATCACCCATCAGTGACCGTGGCGTGTCACCCATCAGTGACCGTGGCTTGTCACCCATCAGTGACCGTGATGTGTCACCCATCAGTGACTGTGGCCTGTCACCCATCACCCAGCAGTGACCATGGCCTGTCACCTGTCAGTGACAGTGGCCTGTCACCTGTCAGTGACCATGGCTTGTCACCTGTCCCCGTGGCCTGTCACCCATCAGTTACCACCACCTGTCACCCATCACCCATCAGTGATCACCGCCAGTCACCCATCAATCAGTGACCGTGACCAGTCACCCATCAGTGACCACCCCCAGACACCCATCACCCATCAGTGACCACCTCCAGTCACCCGACACCCATCACTGACCACCACCAGTCACCCATCACGCATCAGTGACCACCACCAGTCACCCATTACCCATCAGTGACCACCGCCAGTCACCCGTCACGCATCTGTGACCACTGCCAGTCACCCGTCATGCATCAGTCACCACTGCCAGACACTGGTCACCCATCAGTGACCACCGCCAGACACCCATCACCTATAAGTGACCACTGCCAGACACCCATCACCCATCATTGACCACTGCCAGACACCCGGCACCCATAAGTGACTACCGCCAGTCACCCATCAGTGACCACCACCAGTCACCCGTCACCCATCAGTGACCACCACCAGTCACCTATCAGTGACCACTGCCAGTCACCTGTCACCCATCAGTAACCACCACCAGTTACCCATCACCCATCAGTGACCACCACCAGTCACCCATCAGTGACCACGGCCAGGCACCCGTCACCCATCAGTGACCCCCGCCAGACACCAGTCACCCATCAGTGACCACCGCCAGACACCCATCAGTGACCACCGCCAGACACCTGGCACCCATCAGTGACCACTGCCAGTCACCCATCAGTGACCACCACCAGACACCCATCACCCATCAGTGACCACCGCCAGACACCTGTCACCCATCAGTGACCACCGCCAGACACCCGTCACCCATCAATGACCACTGCCAGTCACCCGTCACCTATCAGTGACCACCGCCAGTCACCCATCAGTGACCACGGCCAGACACCCGTCACCCATCAGTGACCACCACCAGACACCTGTCACCCATCAGTGACCACCGCCAGTCAACCATCAGTGACCTCCACCAGTTACCCATCAGTGACCATCGCCAATCACCTGTCAGTGACCGTCATCACCTATCAGTAAACATAACCTGTAAAAGTCTCACACATGTGGTATCGCCATACTCAGGAGGAGTAGCAGAATGTATTTTGGGGTGTCATTTTTGCTATGTACATGCTATGTGTTGAAAATATCATATAAATGGACAACTTTGTGTAAAAATGAAAGTGTTTTAATTTTTTTCCCACATTTTCCAAAAACTACTGGAAAAAAATGACATATTCAAAAGACTCATTATGCCTCATAGATTATACGTTGGGGTGTTTGCTTTCCAAAATGGGGTCATTTTGTGGGCAATAACAATGTCCTGGTGCTCCAGGACCTTTAAAAGTGTAATAGGTGGTTGAGAAATGAGATGTGTAATTTGTGCTCGTAGAACGCCTGAAGGTGCTAGTTCAGTGTTGGGCCTCTGTATGTGGCCAGGTTATGTAAAAGTCTCACACATGTGGTATTGCCATACTCGGGAGGAGTAGCAGAATGTATTTTGGGGTGTCATTTTTGCTATGTACATGCTATGTGTTGGAAATGTCTTATAAATTGACAACTTTGTGTAAAAAAACTTCTGGAAAAAAATGAACTGTTCAAAAGACTCAGTATGCCTCATAGATTATTTGTTGGGGTGTTTGCTTTCCAAAATGGGGTCATTTTGTGGGCAATTCCATTGTTCTAGTGCTCCAGGGCCTTCAACAATTGTGATAGGTCGTCATGACATTAGATGTGTAATTTATGTCCCTAGAACACCTGACGGTGCTCCCTGCATGCTGGGCCTCTGTATTCGGCCAGGCTGTGAAAAAGTGTCAGACATGTGATATCGCCATACTCAGGAGGAGTAGCAAAATGTGTTTTGGGGTGTAGTTGCAAGTATACATATGCCATGTGTGAGAAATAACTTAATATGACAATTTTGTAAAAAAAAAATAATAATAATAATCTTAATTTTGCAAAAAATTGTGGGAAAAAATTGCAACTTCAAAGAACTTACCATGCAACTTACTGAATACTTTGGAATGTCTACTTTCCAAAAATGGGTGATTTGGGGGGTATTTGTACTTTCCTGGCTTGTTAGGGTTTCAAGAAATTAGAGTATAGTCAGTACATCACTTGTGATCAGGTGTGATCAATTTTCAATGATTGGCACCATAGCTTGTAGACTCTATAACTTACACAAGGACCAAATAATATACACCAATTTGGGTTATTTTTACCAAAAATATGTAGCAGTATAAATTCTGGCCAAAATTTATGAAGAAAAATTACTAATTTGCAAGATTCAGAAACAAAGAAAAAGGCATTTTCTCACAAAAAAATGTAATCTTTTTTTATTTATAGCACAAAAAACAAAAACTAGTGATTAAATACCACCAAAATAAAGCTATATTTGTGTTAAAAAAGTACACAAATTTCATATGGGTACAGTGTTGCATGACTCAGTAATTGTCTTTCAAAGGTTAATAGCGCTGAAAGCTGAAAAATAGCCTGGGCAGGAAGGGGGTTTTTGTCCCAGTATTGAGGTGGTTAAAATTGTTTTGGAACAACTTTATTGCTATCACAGGGAATGAACAACATATCACAGGTCAGTGCGGTCCTGTGCATGACTGGGCAGCTGTAGAGCCTCTTGGATCACCTCTACTAAAAAACCCTTCGCTAGCTGAAAATTTTGATACCGGGATCATGCTTCCTAAGGGAAGATAGTGGTTAGGCGGCATTGACACAAATTTTATCCAAGATTTACACATTTTTCTAACTGAATCCTGTTTAAAAATATGTAAATCTTGAATAAAATTTGTGTAAATCTTTAATGAAAACATTAATACATAGACCCCTTAATGTTGCAGCAACAATGAGCAACAATGAAAATCCTGTTGAAGGTGATGTCTAAAATGTGACATGTAGCTCACACACACTTCTAAAAAAAATAGCTATTTATATGAGTTAAAAATAAGATTTCTCTTGAGGCTCCATGGATAAATAGTGTGCATGTATGTATAGAGCAGTTCATATTGATTATTTTATATCAATGTGATCCTGGGAAAAAAAGACTACTTTTCAGTTTTGTTTTGGTAGTTTGTAGATGCTGTGAGATGTAGTTGTCCGAACTGCTTCTTCAAGATTGTCCCATGCTGCATTATTAAACTAATCTGACCTACCTCTTGTTATAATTATTGTCATACATTAAGCACACGACTGCCTTTCATGGGATTATATTCATTAGATTCCTTGATGTCCCCTGATACATGTACACTCAGAAACACTTCACAGAGCCTTCACTCCTAACAAATAATTAACTAGGATTGAACCAGCAGCAGTTCCTTGCATATCATCTGTTTGATATGAATAATGAGGCTAAAAGGTTAACATGGGGTCACAGACGGTTTCCTATCCTTAAACTTATTTATTCAGCGAAATGAGAAATTGATCACATTATTTTCTATAGAAGAAACTGATTCATTACAATCAACTTTAAATTGGCAGTTTTGGCTGTGGGGCATTTGCAAAGCATTATCTATGCCTGAACAGGCAGCAGTAAGGTCATTCAACAACTTGTTATCACCTCTCTGACCCTTTCATGACCAATTTTCCGAAACGTGCTTGAAACTAATTGGAAAATGACGAAGGTATAATTACCAGGGCCGTATGAATATTGGCAGCAAGTCATGTGCATAATAATTAAATGGAACAATGAGCTTGGCCCTTCTACTCTTTTATGAATATGTAGGGCAAACAATAAGAAACATGCAAGAGTACCACAGATATCCATTCCACAAAAATCACAGCCATCAAATAGTTAAGTTTCCAAGTTGAACTAGGCACTTACACACCCACATATATACAGTGTATGTATGTGTGTATATATATATATATATATATATATATATATATATATATACACTGTATATATACTGTATATGGCAAAGAACAAACTTAAGCAAACTGTAGTAATCTGTAGTAACTGATCAGAAATAATTTTTAATGGTCTGTCCTTCTTTTTGTCTAATCTAGTTGACCCATCTTTCTTTCTTCTTTTGATAAAAGCTCATCTCCATGATCATTACTTCCCCCTAACCACTGTCTATTCATTCACATCATAACCAAATAAATATTCCAAAGTAATAAAGCTGAATTTTGCCTGGACATGAGCTACCAAGTGAAGACACCGCACACGTAAGGGAGTCCTTCACTTTCCCAGCATTAAAGCAGAGGTGATCAGGGAGAAGCTCTACCAATTATAATCTGAATTTCCATTAAATCAGAAATTGAAGCTAAATGTGGGATCTGGGGTAACAGTTACCTAGCCTAGCGAGCACATGGATCGGTGATCGGTCACAAGAAGTTCCTGGATCCCACTATTTGGAAAAATATTTGAGGAAACATTATGGAACCAGATCTACCAAGTGAAAACACCACAGAAATAAGTGAGCCCTTCACTTCCCCAGTAATAAAGCTGAATTTTGCCTGGACATAAGCTTTAGACCTCATTCACATGCACAGCAGCCCTTGCTGTCCCTCTGAAATGCAATCCATGGGGGATCATTTTTCAGTAGAATTTGACAGGCGGTGATGAGGTGACATAAGGTAAAATGGTGGCTCAACCATCTGTTTTTACTACCCTCCTAACTGCACACGTGAATGAAGGCTATATTGGTCATCCATTAATTCACATTACTTAAACCTTTTTTACATATCCACTCAGAGAACTGTACTTTCCCTTTTTGAGCAACTGTGGTGCCAAACAAAGATCAAATGGGTTTTCTTTAAACTGTAGATCACCCTAAAAACAAAAATGTAATATATTGCAGCTTATTAGTTCTTTCATGTAGTGACAGTATTAGTTGTACTTTTTCAGACTTTTTTCTCTATTCACTTGATGTTCCTGCCAGTAACATACATAATCTCCAAGAACGACAATGCTTATTCACAGTCTGTATCTATGGAGAAGCAGTGTTGTCACTAGGGATGGGTTTGACTCGAACATCGGGTGTTCATTTGTTCGTTGAACAAACAAGGCTTTCGTGGGAAGTTCACCTGCCGCCGAGCACCCCATAATGCACTGAGAGCAGTGCATTGATGGCTGCTGATTGGCCAAAGCATGCACCTGACCTGTATGCTTTGGCCAATCACAGCGCAATCTACTAGGAGAGCCATAATTGGCCAAAGGTAATAAAAGACTTTTTCAAAAACTGCTAACTGTGTTTTCTTACTTTTTGACACTTTTATGGTGAATGGGTAGGGGTTAGGGTTGCCACATCATGCCTTTAATCCAGGACACACATTCATTACACAGGTTCTGTGGCTGATTAAGGTGGTAATTAAACTCACTTGGTGCCTTATCTGCATTAAATTAGTGTCCTTTTGTAATTGTAAAATTTGTAATTACAGGCGGTCCCCTAGTTATGAACATCCGACTTATGAACGACTCCTACTTACAAACGGAGAGAGACAACAGGAAGTGAGAGGAAATCTTCCCCTAGGAAGGGAAATTCACTCCTGTAAGAGTTATTATTGGAAAAAGGGGTCTCCACTGATACTTTATCACCAATCCTTGCTTCCACAACAACCCAAAATTTTCAAAATCCAATTATCATTGGGACAGGAAGTGAGGTGAAATCTTCTGAACAGAAACATAGACAGCAAAACAAACATTACAGGGGTGTTACCCCTTCCCTATGCTATCCAAAAAGCTTTAAAAAAAAATATTTGTTTTGGCTAAAGCTACACTTAAAAAATGTACCTGTTCCCACTTACAAACAAATTCGACTTATGAACAAACCTACAGTCCCTATTGTGTTTGTAACCCGGGGACCGCCTGTAATGTGTGTCCTGGATTAAAGGGATGATGTGGCAACCCTAGTAGGGGTACGATGTACCCGATGCCCATTCACATAGGGGAGTCAGGATCTGGGGCCCCCCTTGTCTGGGGTTGTCGGGAACAGGCCCTTTTCCCCATCAACATGGGAACAAAGTGCTTAGGGGTTGGGGAGCGCAGAGCCCCCCTGCCCCAAAGCACCCACCCCACCATGTTTAGGGCATGTGACCTGGTATGGTTCAGGAAGGGGGGCGCTTACTCATCCCTCCTCTTCCTGGCCTGCCAGGCTGCATGCTCGGATAAGGGTCTGGTATGGATTTTGGGAACACCCTACGCTATTTTTTGAAAAAAAAATTGGTGTGGAGTTCCCCTTAAAATCCATACCAGACCGAAGGGCCTGGTATGGACTGAGGGGGGACTTCACGCCATTTTTTTCATTATTTTAAATCTGTATTGCCAGGACCAGGGAATACATTATAGCTGAAAGCACGTTTAAATGACATTTTTTTCCTTTAGAAATGTCATTATTGCTGCAGCATGTTGTATACATTGTACAGATGTGCCACTTTACAGGCAGACTAAAGCCTCGTACACACGGTGCAACGGTTGTACAACCAAATGTCCAACTATGGACCAAGTTGGATGTTGGCTGCTGTGTCTCGCGTACTGACATGCACTAAGCGATCGTACCAAGCCTGACAAAGTGACATGTTACAAGCGTATAACGAGGAAGTTCAGGTAAATGTGATTTGTGAAATAGGAACGTAGGTTTCTCAGAATGGACACTTCTGGGCGTTCCTGACTTCTGAGCATGCGTGTTTTGCATATACAACCTTGTTGGACCAACTTCTCTGTACACGCGGTACGACAGTTGTACAACCAAAGTTTTCTAGTCTGCTCATCCAACAACCGTTGTACGATGGCTGCTGTAATCGTGTGTACTAACAGTCAGATGATCGTACAACAAGCTGGTTGTACGACCGTTGTTGTACAACCGTTGTACCGTGTGTATGGGGCTTAGGGTTGCCATATCATCCCGTTAATCCAGGACACATATGAATTACACAGGTTCTGAGGCTTATTTAATGCAGATGAAGCATCAAGTGAATTTAATTACCACCTTAATCGGCCACAAAATGTGTGTAATTAATATGTGTCCTGGATTAAAGGGATGATGTGACAACCCTAACGGGGGCTTTAGGGGACAACCCAGGCTAGGGTTGCCACATCATCCCTTTAATCCAGGACACATATGAATTACACAGGTTCTGTGGCTGATTAAGGTGGTAATTAAACTCACTTGGTGCTTTATCTGCATTAAATTAGCTGCAGAACCTGTGCAATTCATATGTGTCCTGGATTAAAGGGATCATGTGGCAACCCTACCCCAGGTATGATATTTAAAGGAATATTTAATGTTTATTGTTTCACTTTAAGCATCATGAAAATCATTGCTGCTTTAAAAACAATTGTTTTAAAAACATATTTTTGCATTGATACATGTTAGGGTTGCCACATCATCCCTTTAATCCAGGACACATATTAATTACACAGGTTCTGTGGCTGATTAACCCCTTCCTTACCAGGCACTTAAACCCCCCTCCTGCCCAGACCAATTTTTGGCTTTCAGCGCTGTCGCATTTTGAATGACAATTGCGCGGTCGTGCGACGTTGTACCCAAATAAAATTTGCGTCCTTTTTTTCCCACAAATAGAGCTTTCTTTTGGTGGTATTTGATCCCCTCTGCGTCATTTCTGATCGCCGCTATAAACAAAAAATGAGCGACAATTTTGCAAAAAAGAACAATATTTTTTACTTTTTGCTAAAGTACAAATCCATTAAAAAAATTATTCATCAGTTTTGGCCGATATATATTCTTCTACATATTTTTGGTAAAAAAAAAAATCGCAATCGGCGTATATTGATTGGTTTGCGCAAAAGTTATCGCGTCTACAAACTGGGAATTGATTTCTGGCGTTTTTATTATTATTTTTTTTTTACTAGTAATGGCGGCGATCTGCGATTT
>BLSH010084770.1:100222-118103 GCA_018402905.1 Glandirana rugosa | reverse complement strand
ATGGTCGACTTTTCCGTCGTCAACCTCACGATCGTTAAACCAGTTCGAGCGTAAATCTGGGAGTCGTACACCTACTGACCCTGTCATAAAAAAATACCAAGTCGTTGTCCCCATCCCTTTAAACGGACGACTTTAGTTGACCACCACATGACGATCGTCTAACGGACGTTCATGAACACCGTGGGTATATGGAAGTAAAGAGAGTCACGTCCGAAAAATCTCCTGACCTCCATATCATCCCCAACTCTAGTGTACTCCCCGTTCCTCTTCAGACATAACAAAATACTACACCTAGAAAGTCCACGACAACGGTTACTCGACGTACCGTCCAGTAGTATACAGAACAGTGTTCGGGGTCCGGGACAAAGTTCGGGTTCTGTCCGGACCCGAACCCGGACTTTGTCCCAAAGTTTGGCCGAACCAGCAGAACCCGGACTTCTAGAAGTTCGCTCAACTCTATTTGCAACCTATGTCTGAGGCGGATCAAGCCTGGCCAAAACAGCAGCCGTTTGGGCACCACATGCTTGACAAGACATATGATGACCTGCCATGCAGCTCATTGGCAACAGCACCTGAAAGATCCACATCATAAAACAATACAGACTTCTCCTTGCCCCTCATGTGATCTCAACCCCTACTATACCTCCAGTCCTCTAAAAAGCCTGCACTGAGAGAAATGAAGGTATATGGGTGCCACAAGTACTTGCAGGCAATCTGCTAGCAGTACACCACCAGTTGATTTCAGCAGGCAAATTTCCCTACCCCTGTTGCTGAACCATAAAAAAATACTGTCCCAGTCATCCACATGCTGAGGGTCTAAATGCGAGCTTGACCAAATTGCTAGCACTCCAACTGCTGCCTTTTCAGCTGGTAGACTCTGCCCCCTTTTGTGAATTTGTGGAATATGCTGTACCACAGTGACAGGTTCCAAAAATAAATTTCTTCTCACGTAAGGCCATTCCAGCTCTCTGCCGTCATATGGAAGGCAATGTTTTGGCCTTGTTGGACAGGGCAGTCAGCAACAAGGTTCATATTACCGCTGACTCATGGTCCAGCAGGCATGGTCAGGGACGTTACCTTCCCTTCATGGCGCACTGGGTAACTCTGCTGGCAGGTGGGAAGGATGCAGGACAGGGTTCAGTGTTGGAGCTAGTTCTGCCACCACTCCTACAAAAATCTAGTGGTGATTCTGACACATCTGCCTGCTCACACCCCTCCCTGATTCTGCAAAACCTGTGAAAGGACCCTAGGTTTCGTGGTATCAAGGAGAGTGATCATTACTGGCTGGCAACCCTTCTTGATCCACATTACAAGGGTTAAGTTGCAGAACTCATCCTGCCTTGGCAGAGGGAGCAGAGGATGAAACATCTTCAGGAGGCCTTGAAGAAAAGTTTGTGTAACGCCTTTCCAGACCTTGGGAGGTTACCATTTCCTGGTGCTGGACGACGAGTTGCTGAGGCTTTGTTCGCTCAGAGGAAGAGAGGTGGAAAAAAGTGGCCGGCTGACCGATGCCTTTAAACAATTTTTCAGTCCTCAGCGCCAAGGGCTTAAAGGTTCAGGCAACCATCGCCAGCGTCTGTATTATATGGTGCAGGAATATCTAGGGGTAAGAGCAGACTTGGAGACCTTTCCAACAGAGCATCCACTGGGTTACTGGGTCTTGAGGATGGACCACTTGCTAGAACTTGCTCAATGTGCAATCGAGCTACTGGCCTGTCCTGCATCTAGTGTGCTTTCTGAATGGACATTCCGTGCTGCTGGAGGGTTTTGTAATGGACCAAAGAGTTTGCCTGTCCACAGACTACATTGATAGGCTCACATTTATAAAAAATGAATCGATCCTGGATCAGCAGCTGTCAAGCCCCTGATGCAGATTTAACTAATTGAATTTGCTAAGGATCTGAGATCCCTTGAATACTGCCTATGCTGCCTAAGTGCCTATCCTATTCCTGAATCTTGATGATGCTAGCTTCCAACAATATTTTTGGTTTAGGGCACCACCAACACCCAAGGCCCAGTTTTTCTGCACCTGTTTGACTGGGGCATGTAATTTCAATTTTTGAAATAATTTTTAACAGCACGGCCCATTCCTGCTGTCAACAGAGTAACTGTTAGGGGTTATAGTGATCAGGCACCACCAACACCTAAGGCCCAATTTTTCTGCACCTGTTTGACTGGGGCATGTCATTTCAATTTTTCAAATAATTGTTTACAGCAAGGCCCAATCCTGTGCCCAACAAGAGTAACTGTGAGGGGTTACAGTGTTCAGGCACCACCAACACCCAAGGCCCAATTTTCTGCACCTGTTTGACTGGGGCATGTAATTATAATTTTTAAAATAATTTTTTAACAACAGGGCCCATTCCTGAACCCCTGGTTCCACACACCCTGGAGGCACTGGTCAATTTGGCAATTCATATTGACCGCCGCCTGCGTGAGCGCAGAGCGGAGAGAGCCACCAGATCCCTGCATCCCACTTGGATGTTGCCCCAAGTGCCCAGTGTCCCAGGGCCTGGCCCAGCCACAGCAGCCTCCTCCTCCTCTCCACAAGACCACCCTGAGCCAATGCAAATTGAGCTCCCCCATTTGTCTCTCTCTCCTGAGGAATGACAGAGACGCATGACCCTCAATCTATGCCTATACTGTGGGGGTTCAGGACATCTGGTGAGAAACTGCCCTGCTAAGGCCAGTAAGGGTTCAACCCCAGCCTTGAAGGAAGTGTTATCGTTGCCAAGTCTCAAGTCTCACCTTGTCCTCTCCCTACAGCTCCCCGGAGGGGATATTCAAGTTCCGGCCATCCTGAACTTGGGGGGCCTGTGGCTGCTTCGTGGATATTTCCTTTGCCACTCAGCATCAGATACCTCTCCGACCTAAGGACCACCAGATGGTCATCCAAATGGCTGATGGATCAAGTCTGGTACAGTAACTCACGAGATTTTCCCCATTCTGCCCGGACGGCCGAAGGCCATACAGAATTCCTGCTACTAGATGCCATCGCGCCTCCTCTCTTTCCAGTCATCCTCGGGCTTCCATGGCTCCGGATTCACAGCCCACACATTGACTTGAGCACCAGAGAAATTCAGTTTCTGTCCTCCTATTGCCGAAGTCACTGCCTAAAGCCGCCCCAGAGGGCACCACCCGCTGTTCTCGGCATCAACCCTGATCCTGACCAGAAGACCCATCATAATGTCCCTGAAGCTTACTACGATTTCTTGGACATCTTCAGTAAGAAGGGGGCAGATGCCTTGGGTCGAAGTCCCTTTCGACAGGATATATCTCCTCTCTGAGGTGGAGCTGGCAGCTCCTAAAGCCTACCTTGAGGAAAACCTGCATAAGGGTTTTACCCGGGCCGCTACGTCCCCTGCAGGAGGCGGAATATTTTTTGTAGAGAAAAAGGACCATACTCTTAGGCCCTGCATTGACTACCGGGATCTCAATAAAATTACAGTCAAGAACCGGTATCCTTTACCCCTAGTTCTCTTTCAAAGACTTGGCACTGCAGCTGTGTTCACCAAGTTGGACCTTTGCGGGGCCTACAACTTGGTCCATATACGGGAGATGGATGAATGGAAGCCGGCCTTTCAGACTCGGTTTGGCCATTTTGAGTATTTGGTCATGCCCTTTGGGCTCTGCAATGCCCCGGCCACTTTCCAACATCTAGTGAATGATGTCTTCTGGGATTATCATGATCTATTCGTAGTGGTCTATCTGGATGACATCCTCATCTTCTCCCCCTCCCTAGAGTAACATCACAGGCACGTTAAGTGTGTACTCAGCCATCTTCGGCAACACGGGCTGTACGCCAAGGCGGAAAAAAGAGCCTTCAAATGTTCAGACATCTCCTTCCTGGGGTTCCACATCTCAACTACGGGCACCACCATGGACCCCCAGATGGTTAAAGCCATCATCAACTAGCCAACGCCAGAAGACAAAAAAGCGGTGCAGCGCTTTGTAGGCTTCACCAATTTTTACCGGAAGTTTATCCGAAGATTCTCAGCTGTCATCGCCCCCATAATTCAGCTGACCAAGCAGAATTCCCGCTTTGTCTGGACCCCTGAGGCACAAGCAGCCTTTCAGACTTTGAAAAAGTTGTTCACCTCAGCTCCTGTTCTGAAACATCCCGACTCCACACGGCCATATATCCTGGAAGTGGATGCTTCAGAGACTGCAGTCGGGTGGTCTTGTCCCAGAGACAGGGGCCTAAAGCCTCATTACACTCCATTGCCTTCTTCTCTCGGAAGCTTACTCCGCCCGAGAGAAATTATGATGTTGGGGTCAGAGAACTGTTGGCCATCAAGTCTGCCTTGGAAGAGTGGCAATATCTTCTAGAAGGAGCAATCCACCCTGTTTTGGTCTTTACGGACCACAAAAACTTAGGATATCTAAGGACTGCCAAAAGACTCAGACCTCGCCAGGCTCGCTGGGCCTTGTTCTTTGCATGGTTCCAGCTCCACATCACACACAGGCCTGGGTCCAAAAATATCAAGCTAGACGCATTATCCAGGATGTTCCATGAAACTGGGGAGGCATCCCCCCAAGACACCATCTTAGCAGCCCACAGCTTTCTACTGGTCCAGGAGGACCTTCTAGCTCAGATCAGGCAGACTGTAGCTGGTTCCACAGTACCTGCTGACTCCGGACTTTCCATAAAGGACGGGCTATGGTGGTCGGGTGCTCAGATCTTTGTGCCTAAGGAGCTCCGTCTAGTTACCCTAGAACTCTGTTACGACTACAAACTATCTGGACATATTGGCAACTACAAGACAGCAGAGTTGCTATCCCGCACTTTCTGGTGGCCCCACATGAATGAGGACTGCAGAACCTATGTGGGTGCTTGCCCCACTTGTGCCCAAAACAAATCAGAAAGGACCAAGGCTTGGGGTCTGTTGAACCCGTTACCCATTTCCGAGTGCCCTTGGTCCCAAATTGCTATGGACTTCATAGTTGAGTTGCCCCCATCCCCATGTCCCATTTCATTACGATGAAGGGCACTCCCTCAGCAACCGAAACAGCGAAGGTCTTCGTTAAAGAAATTGTTCGCCTTCATGGCATCCCCAACAACATTGTGTCCAATAGAGGGGTGCAGTTCACATCCCGGTTCTGGAGGTCCCTGTGTTATAACTTGAGAATTGAAGTAGCCTTTTCTTCAGCTTATCACGCACAGTCGAATGGTCAAACAGAAAGAACCAACCAGACCCTCGAGCAGTACCTTCGCTGCTACTCCTCATACTCCCAGGATGATTGGGTCTCCTTGCTGCCATTAGCCGAGTTTGCCTACAACAATTCGGTCCATTCTGCCACCAAGCAATCTCCGTTCTGGGCGAATCTCGGCTACTACCCTACATTCCTACCCAAACTGCTACCTGAAAGTGTGGTCCCCGCTGCACAGGAAATTACCCAATTCTTGGAAATTAACAATTAGCTTTTGCAGGAGACCCTCGCTCAAACCTAGGAGTGCAACAAAAAGACATTTGATAGAGGGAGATGAGGAGAACTGGACTTGCAGCCCAGCGACCAGGTCTGGTTGGCAACCAAAAACTTGAGGCTGTCATGCCCCACCAAGAAATTGGGACCAAGGTACATCAGGCCTCTCCCAGTTAAAAGAAAGATCAATACCGTGGCCTATGAGCTTGATCTTCCTCCTTCACTCCGGGTCCATCCTGTATTTCATGTGAACCTCCTAAAACCAGTCACTAAGGATCCTTTTCCGGGGTGGAGAACAGCTCCACCAGAACCAGTCCTGGTGGATGGAGAGGAGGAGTTTGAGGTGGAAACTATCCTCGACTGCAGAAGGAGAGCAGGCATTACTCAGTTCCTGGTGAAATGGAGAGGATATGGACCTGAAGAAAGCTTGTGGGAGCCAGAGGACCATTTACACGCCCAAGAACTTGTGAAGATGTTCCGGAGAAACAACCCGGCCAAGAGAGCCCAGTTGGGCATCCGGAGGCTGGTAGCGTGTGCGCGCGCCCGTGCGCGTTCCCGTGCTCCTGTGCGTGCGCATGTGCATGCGTATGCGCCGGCAATGGTGCCAACAGTGGCCATTAAAGTGAACAGCACCAGGAAGCAAGTGCTGTCCGTTCTACAGCGTTCCTGCACCTGTGACCCCCAGCGTTTGTTCTGAGTGACTTCCTGTTCCTGTGACCCCGGCTATCTTTTGGACTTTGTTGCTGTCTGCCTGCCCTGACCTCACATTGTTTACCACCACTCTTTTGCCTGTCCCCTTTGTACTTCAGCCGCCTGCACGTTACCAACCCAGCCTGTACCCGACTACCTGTTTGCCTGATCCCTCTGTACTTTGCTGACAGCCAGTTGCCGACCCAGACCGCACCACTATCCTTCAGCCTGCACGAGCTTCTGTGGACCTATACCAGCCATCAGAGACTTGTCCAGCCCTCGTGCCCCCCTGTGCTCCTGAGCTCCCTGTCTGCACTACCAGGGGTTCCTGAACCATGGCCCGCATAAGCCAGAACCAACCAACAGGTACGTGACAGTTACAGTGTTCAGGCACCATTAAAACCCAAGGCCCAGTTTTTCTTCACCTGTTTGACTGGGGCATGTAATTACAATTTTATATAGTCAAGTCCCTGTAGTATATATAATACAGTTCAGAGTATATAGTGCAGACCGTATAGTATATATATTGCAGTTCAGAGTATATTGTGCAGTCCGCATAGTATGTACAGTATATTACAGTTCAGAGTATACAGTGCAGTCGGTATAGTATAATTATATATCAGCTCAGGGTATATAGTGTAGTCATTGTAGTATATATAATACAGTGGAGAATATATAGTACAGTCAGTGTAGTATATATAACGCAGTATATTGAAGTAGTTAACCACTTCAGCCCTGGAAGGATTCACCCCCTTCCTGACCAGAGCACTTTTTGCTATTCGGCACTGCGTCACTTTAACTGACAATTCTGCAGTCGTGCAACGTTGTACCCAAACAATTTATTCCCACAAATAGGGCTTTTTTTTGGTGGTATTTGATCACCTCTGCATTTTTTATTTTTTGCGCTATAAACAAAGAGCGACAATTTTGCTATAATACATATTCAAAAAAAAAATATTAAAAAAATGTATTTATCAGTTTAGGCCAATATGTATTCTTCCTCATATTTTTGGTAAAAAAAAATCATAAAAAGCGTATATTGATTGGTTTGTGCAAAAGTTATAGCATTTACAAACAATGAGAATTCATTTATGGTGTTTTTATTTCTTACTTTTTTTTACTAGTAATGTCGATGATATGCAATTTTTAGCGGGACCGCAATATTGCGGTGGACATATCGGATACTTTTGACACTTTTTTTGGACAATTGACATTCATACAGCGATCAGATCTACAAATAGCCACTGATTACTGTATAAATGACACTGGCAGGGAAGAGGTTAGGGGGCAATCAAGCGGTTAACTGTGTTCCTTCAGCGTGTTCTAACTGTATGGGGGCTGGGCTGACAGGGGCATGACAGATCTAACTGATCCCGATGACAGAACGGGCAACCTCCATGTTTACATCGGCGGTTCCCGTTCTTCCTCTGTAGTAGGTGATTGCGGGTCGCCGGCGGACATCGAGTCCGCCCGACCAGTGGCCACATTCAGGGAGCGTGCGGCGGGCACAAGAGCGCGCCGCCGGTGGTGCATGCCCGCCCGCTAGCTGCGCCTGCACGAATCGCCTTCTATATACGGCGATTTGCGCTAGGCTGACACTCTGCAGCAGTAAATGTTCGCGAGCCGGTTGGCAAGTGGTTAAGGGGAACCCCGCAGTATTTTTTTTTTTTCATTGTGTGGGGGTCCCCCCAAAATCCATACCAGGCCCTTCAAGTCTGGTATGGATTTTAAGGGTAACCTGAGCCAAAATGAAAAAAAAAATGGCGTGGGGGTCCCCCCAAAATCCATACCAGACACTCATCCAAGCATGCAACCCGGCAGGCCAGGATGGGGGGGACAAGCAATCACCCCCCCCGAACCATACCAGGCCACATGCCCTCAACATGGGGAGGATGCTTTGGGTCCCCCCCCAAAGCACCTTGTCCCCTTGTTGATAGGGGTTGTGGGGGTCTGCAGACGGGGGGCTTATTGGAAACTGGAAGCCCCCCTTTAACAAGGGGGCCTACAGATTCCGGCCCCCTATCTGAATGGGTATTGGGTACATTGTACCCCTACCCATTCACCAAAAAAGGTGTGAAATGTAAAAAAAAAAACGTCAGTCTTTAACAAGTCCTTTATTAAAAATAATAGCTCTGTCTTCTCCCCAAGCTGTCTTCTCCTGGTGCCATCAATCCTGGTGCTGTCTTCTCTCTGATCCGTCTTCTCTCGAGCCCTCTTCTCTCACGCCGCTGTCTTATCCCACACCACTGTCTTCTTCCTAGCCACTGCTGTCTTCTTCCTCGCCGCCGGTTACCCGCTGAAAACAAATAAGACACTCCTCTCCTGATGCTGTCTTCCTCCGTTGTGACATCCCCCGCTGTCTGACAACTCTTATGTAGCCTTGTGATGTCACAAGGGGGTGGGCTCTCTGGGTGATGTCATTGTATGGCCACACCCCATGGCTACATAAGAGCTGTCAGAAAGTGGCGAGGAGGAAGACAGCCGCGTTGAGGAAGAAGACAGCGGCATAGGAGATAACATCAGTGTGGGAGAAGACGACACTGGGAGAAGATGGCTCATGGAGAAGATGGCACTGGGAGAGACGGCACTGGGAGAAGACAGCTCGGGGAGAAAGACAGCTATTTTTTAAAATAAAGGACTTGTCAAAAACCGGCTCTTGTTTTTTTTTTACATTTTTTGGTGAAAGGGTAGGAGTATAAGGTACACGATACCCATTCACATGGGTACAGACCCTGACAACAACATCCCAGGGTTATCGGGAAGAGGCCCTTGTCCCCATCAACATGGGGACAAGGTGCTTTGGGGTGGGAGGCACAAAACCCCCCACCCCAAAGCACCCACCCCCATGTTGAGGGCAGCACCCACCCCCCATATTGAGGGTATGTGGCCTGGTATGGTTCAGAAAGGGGGCCCTTGCTTGCCCCCTCATCCTGCTCAGCCAGGCTGCATGCTTGGATAAGGGTCCGCTATGGATTTTGGGGGGACCCCCACGTCAATTTTTTAAAAAATTTTAAGGTTCCCCTTAAAATCCATGCCAGACCCGAAGGGCCTGGCATGGACTGGGGGGGGGGGGCCGAGACTGCATTGCCCGGTGCCGGCAATACATTACAACCGCGATCAAGTTTAAATGGCTTTTTCCTTTAGAAATGTCATTTTACTGCAGCACGTCTCTAAACATCACACAGATGGACCACTTTGCAGGCAGACTAAGGGGAACTCCCAGGCGTGATATTTAAAGGAATATTTCATTTTTATTTTTTCACTTTAAGCATTATTAAAATCACTGCTCCTGAAAAAACTATCATTTTAAAAACTTTTTTTTTTGCATTCATACATGTCCCCTAGGGCAGGACTCAGGTCCCCATACACTTTTTATGGCAATAACTTGCATATAAGCCTTTAAAATGAGCACTTTTGATTTTTCATATTCGTTTCCTATTGACTTTAATACGCTTTGAATGTTGGCACAGATTTTTTGCCTGTGCGAACCGAACTGGGGGCTGTTCGGGCCATCCCTACTGCTGAATAACTATATTAATACCTAGGTAAAACAACAAAAACATTTGAAAGTGTACAATGTCTTTAAAAAAGTTAAGTTGAATTTCTCAATATGTAAACTAAATATTAAGGCACTCTACTTCTCTGAGGAAACTACCATAGTGTAAATTATTTTACATTCCTGTCTGGGCATGGCAGCAAGTATATTTTTTTAAAGATCACATATTTTTTAAAGATCAGAATCACAACAGTAAATGTTTTAAAAGGTGCATGTTTTCTTAAAACGTGGTGGTGACGCGCATGCGTGTGTGGGTAAAGGGTTAACTGCTCAGTCGACCAGCCCCAGTGAAGGGCATTAACAGTCTCCTGGTACATAGACTGTTGTCCTGTGAGCTGGTAAATCTCTGTACACAGTGAAGCTGAACGTGTGTATGTTTTTATTGTCATCTCTGCCCCCGCTGAGGAGATGCTCCCATCTGATTGTCCTTTAGACCAGTGTTTCTCAACCTTTTTACGATGAAGTACCCCTCCAGGTCTAGAAAAAATTTCTAAGTACCCCTGTCTCGAGAAAGTTATCGTTTGGGTGTCATGGTTTCTGTGTGCGTGTGTAATGTCTGTATGTGTTTGTGATAATTTCTGCGTGTGTTTGTGATGGTTTTTGTTGGTGTGCAATATCACTGTTTGTGTGCATGCTGCAATGACAGATACACACACACAATCACAAATGAATACAATGACACCCACACATAATACAGAATTAACAGACAGGTAGACACATGCACACACATGAAGCCTACCAGTGCAGTGCCCACCAAATGCAGCCTCATCAGTGCAGTGCCCATCAAATGCAGCCTCATCAGTGCAATGCCCACCATATGCAGCCTCATCAGTGCAATGCCCACCAAATACAGCCTCATCAGTGCAGTGCCCACCATATGCAGCCTCATCAGTGCAGTGCCCACCAAATACAGCCTCACCAGTGCAGTGCCCACCATATGCAGCCTCATCAGTGCAGCACCCACCAAATACAGCCTCATCAGTGCAGTGCCCACCAAATGCAGCCTCATCAGTGCAGTGCCCACCTTATGCAGCTTCATCAATGCAGTGCCCACCAAATGCAGCCTCATCAGTGCAGTGTCCACCACATGCATCCTCATCAGTGCAGTGACAACCCCCACCAAATACAGCCTCATCAGTGCAGTGCCCACCAAATGCACCCTTACCAGTGCAATGTCCACCAAATGAACCCTTATCAGTGCAATGTTCACCAAATGCAGTACAGACCCCCCTCCACTAAGTATAGACCCCCCATCAGTATAAACCAACCCCCCCTCTTCCATCAGTGCAGCCCCCCTCAGGATAAATCCCCCCTCCTTCATCGGTACAGACCCCCTCATGATAAACCACCTCACGCCATCAGTGCAGAACCCCCTCCCTCAGGATAACCCCCCTCCATCAGAAGAGACCCCCCTTAGGATAACCCCTCCATAAGTGCAGACCCCCTTAGGAAATCACCCCTCCATTAGTGCAGACCCCCTTAGGAAATCCCCCCTCCATTAGTGCAGACCCCCTTAGGAAACCAGCCTCCATTAGTGCAGACCCCCTTAGGAAAACCCCCCTCCATTAGTGCAGACCCCCTTAGAAAAGCCCCCTCCATTAGTGGAGACCCCCTTATGAAATCCCCCTCCTCCATTAGTGCGGAATTCCTTAGGAAATCCCCCCTCTCCATTAGTGCAGACCCCCTTAGGAAATCCCCCCTCCATACGTGCAGACCCCCTTAGGAAATCCCCCCTCCATTAGTGCAGACCCCTTCACATCACCCTCTCCATCAGAACCCCCCCCCCCATGGCAGTGGGCGGAGGAGGATGCAGAGTGCAGCCGCCCAGAGAGGTGCTCGCTGTCACTGTCACTCTCCGGTCACTGCAGACTTGTGCATAGGGAGAGCATGGCGCCGGCACATCCGGCTGAAGAATCATGCCTCCAGGACCCTCTGCAGGGGTCATGCAACATTACTGAGCCACCCGGAGAGTTGCTCGCTCAGATTGTCACTCTCCAGGTGGCAGACTTGTGACAGGAGGACGCTGCAGCAGGAATGAGAACGAGGAATCTCACTGGGCTCTGTGCAGAGTATCCCCTGCCCATGGTGCACGTACCCCAAGGGGTACGCGTACCACGGGTTGAGAAACACTGCTTTAGACTACTGTCAGCAAAACAGAAAGTGGGGGAAATCACCAGAGCAAGAGGTAAGAGTAAATCTCCCAACATGGACATCTGCTTCAGTGACAACTGTCTAAAAGGGAAATTCCTCTCAATTTGTGTCTCATTTTTTGCCGTATCCCCAGATTGAAAGTGAAGAAAAATCTCCCCAGTGGAACACAGACAACAGAAAATAACATGTTAGTGGTGTTAATCCTTCCCAACTCTTTTCAAAGTAAACAGGTTTAGATTAAATATATTTTAAGCCATGGGTAGGAAACCTTTGAGAGGGGGAGATCTACCTGAACAACATGAAAGACATCAAGGATCACCAGGGTTTGGAACTCCTTTTCTTTTTTTTAGTAAGGCCTAACTAAATAGTAAGAAATAAACTAAAATATAAAAAAAAAACAAACGGCACTCTAAAAATATAAGCTTAACCTATGTTGAAAGTGGATAAGGCAGTCAGTCAGTAGGGCAGTGGACAGTGTGTGGACAGTGTCAGTAGAGCAGTGGATGGTGTCAGTATGGCAGAGAATGGTGTCAGTATGGCAGTGAACAGTGTCAGTAGGGATGTGGACAGTGTCAGTAGCGCAGTGGACGGTGTCAGTAGGGCAGAGAATTGTGTCAGTAGGGCAGTGAAGGGTGTCAGTAGAGTGGTGGGCAGTGTCAGTAAAAGCATTGGATGGTGTTAGTAAGGCAGTGGGTGGTATCAGGAGTTTTTAAATACATTTTTTACAATTTTTAAAGTTCTTTTTACAATTTTTTTAACAGCTCTGTAGAGGGTTTTGGTAAAATATTGGGAGTCTTAACAGACCCCTGATGTCTCACTTGTGAAACAGAGAAAGTGACTGAGGACACAGTCCTCAATCTTTATCTCTGCGGCCTCAACTGCACAGAATGAATGAACAGGAAGAGCCTGTCTTCCTATTAATTTACAAACTGAAGCATAGTAAACACATAGAGGAGAGGAGAGGAAATTGGCAGGGCTGTGAGGATGGAAGTGGAGGACAAGGTGAGCACACAGGGGGGAAGAAAGGAGAACCTGGACGGGGGGGCATTTACTGGAACTGATCCCCTGTATTTTCCTCCTGCAGCAGCTGAATGCCAGAGGGTGGGAGAGGTGGAGATGGCAGCTTTCATCTGCTGCATGTGGAAAATACAGGGGATGGGTTCCAGTTAATACTACCCCTGCTACCCCTGCTACCCCTTCTGTCCAGATTCCTGGGGTCGGCAGGAACAGATGAGATCTACTCATCACCTGCCCGCAATCGGCATGTAGATTGTGATCAATGGGTTGCTGACCCCTACTTTAAGCTGAAACTTGTAACTGTCATTTTGCATGACCATCTTACACATAAGTTATTAAAAACTGTCCTTGTGCATTTACGATGCATTGGATTCCCTGCAAAGGAAATGGACAGGTTATAACTACTGTACATATTTTTTCAAAGAGCTAATACCCTTTAAAGCATAACTCCACTTTTGTTGAGAAAAAAACATTCCCTTCTGGGTGATCTATGTACATTGCAAGGATTATAACAACCTCTGTTGCAAATTCCTACCTTTTGTTATTCTGAAGAAATCCTTCTGTGTTTCTCTGTGCTTCTGTACTGAGTGAGTCTAATGGGAGTAATTTCATAATTAATTGTCAGCTGTGCACCTGCAGGGCACTAATGAGGAAAACTACTGGGCCTGCATCCCTTTATTATTATTATTGGGGTAGGGAATTCCAGAGGTTGGGAGAGGCTCGGAGAAGTCCTGGATGCGAATATGGGAGGAGGTGATGAGGGAACTAGAGAGCAGGAGGTCTTGGGAGGAACGAAGAGGACGATTAGGTTGGTATTTTGAGACTAGGTTAGTGATGTAGCTGGGGGCAGAGTTGTGGATGGCTTTGTAACTTATTGTTAATATTTTGAATTTAATTTGTTGGGTGAGTGGCAGCCAGTGGAGGGATTGGCAGAGAGGGGTAGCAGACGCTGAGCGGTTTGTAAGATGGATGAGTCTGGCAACGGCATTCATGATGGACTGAAGGGGGGATAGTCTGTTTAGAGGTAAGCCAATTAGGAGAGAGTTGCAGTAGTCAAGGTGAGAGATAACCAGGGAGCGAATCAGGAGCTTTGTGGTTTCATTGGTTAGGTAAGGACAAAGTTTAGAGATGTTGCGGAGGCTAAGGCGGCAAGCTTTGGAAAGTGATTGAATGTGGGGCCAAGAGAGGAGAGTTCGGAGTCCAGGAGACCTAGCACCCTGACATGTGGGTACAGGTGGAGGTTGTGACATTGCTCTTGACAGAGAAGTCTGGGGTAGAGGCACTTCTCTAATAGACGTGTTCCTATTGAAAGTATCTCTCCAAAAATTACATTTTTGTTGCAGAGGATACCTGAAATCTGATTTGTATCTTAGACAGACTTCTGGAAAAATTGGTGAGCCAATCACACACGCAGGAAATTATGTTTCTGGGGAGTGATCAGTACACATTCTGTGTACAGAACAACTCCAGGTAGCCATATTTCACTGCATTTTCAGGAAATTACAGCGGCTGCAGATTGAAAAGGAAAGGTCATTTTTAATAACATTCAATTACAATATGACTTGTGTCACAATTATACATGCGCTATATTACTTTAATATAAAACAATGCCTTTGCATTTATATGATTGCTAAGAAACTGGCTGCATTTTACTTGGTGGAAAAGCTTGATAATAATTTACAATTGTAGTATGAGAAAAAAAAAATACTTCATGACCCTATTATATATTTATAATACGTTAACATGCATTAAGGTGTGTTGCGTTAAGGCAGCCCATTCGTTCTGAATATGCTTTAATGCACTCTAAACTACCCCAACCCTTTTCTGGGAATGCCTTGCACAGAAACACATGGTAATGATTTTTGACGACAAGAAAAGGGTTTTTTTGTGGGACTTTGAGTGAGACATGAAAACATGGCCACAGTGCCTGACTGACACTTGTTCTGTCTATAGGACAATAAACAGTATATACATGATTTTTGATGTGTTGCAGCATGCTGCAATACAGGAGTGCTGCTTTGGTGCATTGGTTTGGCATTCAAACTAACCCATGTATGGTGTGTCAAAGATGTGAAGCCAGCCTAATGGTTTCTAAGAGTTAAGCTAGCCATACAGTACTGAAATTAGGGCTGTGGGTGGCTGTGTCAGCACCACTTAGCTCGCCAAATTTTGGTTTAAAAAGCTAGGTTGGAAATAATTGTCTAAACAGTGATTGTATTTTATTAGATGCAGTTACTGTTTGGGTATTCAGACAGGAATGGGTGTTGCAGCTGTCTGAATACAGTAGCCAGCAGTGCAGATTCCTTTTGAAACTTAGTATGGATTGAGGAATCTATTCATTTTTGGGTTAAACGCTAGAAATCTAAATTTTTATGGCCAGCTTTACTCTAAACACTAGAGCACCTGTACGTTTGTCAGATTGCTCACAGCAGTGGTTGGCTACAGTTGAATTTTGGTTGCAAATTTGACAATCTTTGATAATTTTCACCCTGACTGAATGTAAAGGAGACTGATGGGCTGTGACAGACATTTTTTATTTTAACGAGATCCCTACTACTAAAAAATTCAGGTAAAAACCCAGAAAAATCAAATGTTTTAAATGCTTGCTTTTTGTGTTTTTCCTTTATATAAATATATTTTTTTGTTTACTTACAATGCACCTCTGAAGTTGCTAGTAAATTTGATTACTTTGGTAAGAGTTAGTTCCCTAATACAGACCCCTTACTTCCTTGCAGGTCATAGCCCTCTCCCCTTTTAGTTTTTAATTATTTGTGCTGGCTCAGCTCCTTGGCCCCTCATTCCCATACATAACCTTTTATGTAGGTGCCAAGGAAGGAGCTAAGGGAAATATTATGCAATGTCTCTTGTCTGCTGGAGCTGCTGACATCACATGCCCAGGAGAAATCTCAGGGCTTTTGGGTGTCTATAATAGGGAGGGTTTTCAGGTAAATAACATGCATAATAAAATAAACAAACATATAATCTTAGTGTGTTGCTAAAATATGTTACTCATTTTGTCAATGTTATAGCACCCAAATGAAATGTTTCTCTTCTAAGGATTTAAATTCATCTCTTTGTTTAGTATTACACAGCTGCACTGGATATATGTATCCTAATCTCTTCTGTTTAATCTGTGTAAATGTTATCCTCTTATAAACCTGGTACATTTTACCCACCCCACAGTAAAAGAGTCTTTAGTAAATTGTTAGTATTGTGTGGTGTTCATTTGGCCAGTTTGATGATCTGGCAGTAAAGATATATGATCATGTGGTAAAATTAAATAGAATCCCTCCAGGGTATAATGTGATTAAACGAATTAATGGTTCTGTTTACATTATCCATTTTTATTAAGTTGTGTGGTATCATTATTTTTAATATAAGAAAGAAATTACTCTAGCCACAGTACAATAAGTATGTGAAATGGAGGTATACAAATATTTTTGCTGCTTTAATCAAAAGGGCTCCAAAACCACAAAGGACCAAATAAGAAGACATCATGCTGCTTCCACACATTATGGGAAATAGTTGATAAAAAAGGATGTAACCAAGAAGAGCAGTTATGTTACTGGGAATACAAAGCATTTTTAAGTAGTCCAAATATTAACTATATACTTTAAAGCTAAATGTATGAAATGCCAGGGTACACACAAAAAGAAAAAAACAACAAGAACAAAATAACAGACGATTTATCTAAATATGTAAAAGATAACTGCACAAAAAATGTATGAAACAATATGGGATAGTGAAGGAATCTCTGTGGTCTCAGAAGGATGATGGTGGGATCTTCCAAGGTACAGATTCTGTGAGAACTTTCCTAGACCTCTGGTGACAGGACTATAAACTTACACAGCAGGCACTCCCTCTGTACAGTCTTTGCAATAGCCTCTCTGTTGGTAACAGTATTTCCCAGCCAAATGGGTTCAGCATTAGAGGATGGGAAGTAAGCATAGTTGGGAAGTTCTGTTGAAGGTTGTTGACTGGGGTAACCAGAGACATACATCACATCAATACCACAACAAGACACAAACATGTAGTCATGAAATCCAACTAAGGTCAGGGCAGGCAGAGTATTAGTTAGGTCAAGACAGGATAGATCAGTGCCTAAAATAATCCAAAACACCCAAGAGCTAAGAGTGTAACAGACTACTCTTAGATAGACTATGCAGTATGCCCACAATGTACTCTGGCATGAAAGCATGCTTGATGATGCCCATGCAGGTGGACAGGATGTCTGGGAAAGGTGCAGTGTAGCTGGACCCAGCCACTGGAGTTAAAGAATAGAGGCGGACCCATTATGTGCATCAGAGGAATTCTGATCATATGTCATTAAAGGACTTTAAAAGTGCCAGGAACTCTCAGGAAAAAACACAATGGCAGTCTGAAAATTACATTGGTTTATTGGGTATACAGGGTTGAAAACATATAGCTCATAGTAAATACACTCCAATAGATGTGTGTATATATCAGTAAGATCTCCTAGATGTTTTACACCTTGTGTGCAGCACTCCACCCCTCAATAACACACTTTTGTATTTATAGGAACAAGAAGGGCTAAATCTTTATTGCTCATATGATGTACAGGGAGTGCAGAATTATTAGGCAAGTTGTATTTTTGAGGAATAATTTTATTATTGAACAACAACCATGTTCTCAATGATTCCAAAAACTCATTAATATCAAAGCTGAATATTTTTGGAAGTAGTTTTTAGTTTGTTTTTAGTTGTAGCTATTTTAGGAGGATATCTGTGTGTGCAGGTGACTATTACTGTGCATAATTATTAGGCAACTTAACAAAAAACAAATATATACCCATTTCAATTATTTATTTTCAGCAGTGAAACCAATATAACATCTCAAAATTCACAAATATACATTTCTGACATTCAAAAACAAAACAAAAACAAATCAGTGACCAATATAGCCACCTTTCTTTGCAAGGACACTCAAAAGCCTGCCATCCATGGATTCTGTCAGTGTTTTGATCTGTTCACCATCAACATTGCGTGCAGCAGCAACCACAGCCTCCCAGACACTGTTCAGAGA
>BLSH010084770.1:84999-99764 GCA_018402905.1 Glandirana rugosa | reverse complement strand
CATTAGTTAAACACTGAAGGCGAAAAAAATTCGGCATTGTGATTACTCAGTGTACTGTTTACCGATTAACCCGGGTTAAACCTGTAAAACTGAATCCCCACATGAGTGAAAACAACGGTCACCAAGTCTGTAATTACTGACACACAACTCAATAAAACTCCCCCGTAGTTAAAACGTGACAATATGTTCGACATGTGAGTGATGAAACTCCCCACATGAGTGAAAACACTCTATGACAAATATGACATATATATATTTAGAGCATCGTTGAACTGTAGAGAACTACTTCGTAGTAGGCTTTCGAGCCTATACAGCTTGGAGTAAGACAACATGCATAAAGAGGATGATGTGGTCAAAATACTCATTTGCCTAATAATTCTGCACACAGTGTATATCTATAGCATGGAGGGCCAATCCAAACGCATTTCACGGTACAGCACTTCATCAAGAGATGTCAAGTTGCTACGAGATTTATATATATACAGTATAAACAGTATCTCACAAAAGTGAGTACACCCCTCAAAGTAGTGAGTGTACAGCTTGTATAACAGTGCAAAATTGATGCCCCCTCAAAATAACTCAACACACAGTCATTAATGTCTGAACCACTGGCAACAAAAGTGAGTACACCCCTAAGTCAAAATGTCCAAATTGGGCCCAATTAGCCATTTGTCATGTGACTCATTAGTGTTACGGCTTAAAAAAAGCGGAAGTCACAAATTGATTACTCTCAATAGAGATAGTGAGATCCAAAAAATAATAGAATCCTGGCTGGATTCATAATTCAAGATTATCCCCCTGTTATTGTCATACGCGACTTATCATTCACCTACTTTCAAATATTACACCTAAGGATGGGATATGGCTGGTTACAGCTGATGTCTCATCTCTTTACACTATTATCCCGCATGAATTAGATGTGTTGGCTGTAAGATATTATTTAAAATCAGATTCTGACTCACCAGTTGATCAGGTAGAGTTCATTCTGGAACTGTTATAGTATGCAGCCACACACAACTATTTCTGGTTCAACGACCAGATATTTAGGCAGGACAAGGGTGTTGCGATGGGGGCAAAATTTGCCCCCAGTTTAGCAAATCGTTTCATGGCCAAATGGGAGGAGGGTGTCATCTATGCCCCTAACAGGCCTCAGGTCATTTTCTGGGCTAGGTATATTGATGACATCCTCCTCCTATGGGATGGAGACAAGAATGATCTCAACACATTTGTTGCTTCCCTTAATGACAATAACAGTGGGATAATCTTGAATTATGAATCCAGTCAGGATTCTATTAATTTTTTGGATCTCACAATCTCTATTAAGAGTAATCAATTTGTGACTTCCACTTTTTTTATGCCAACAGATAGAAATTCCTACATCCTCTTAGACAGTTGCCACCACGAGTCCTGGCTCAAATCGGTCCCTAAGAGCCAGTTTTTGCGGTTACGGTGCAACTGCACAAACCTTGATACTTACCAGTCCCAGAGTTCAGTTCTTTTGGAGAGGTTTGTGGAGAAAGGGTATAGTAAGGATGCTCTGCAGTTGGTTATCTCTCAAGTGGGGACGATAGATAGAGGTGATCTAATTAAGGATAGACTTACAAGGGAAGAGCAGTTTTCCACCCAATACTCCGTTTATAACTACCTACTTAATACAGCATCGGAATATTAAGAGCCTCATACGCAAACATTGGCACATTCTAAACAATGATCCACTATTGAGTAAAGTAATCTCAGAGAAACCTCAGGTTGTGTTCAAAGGCATTCCTTCACTCCTTCTCTGAGAGCCAAAAGTTGCCCCTAAGGCTTTAAATCCTCCTGTGAGGAGTGTCTCCTTTTTTCAAAATCTTACAGGGTATTATCAACGCCGAAGGTGTTCAATCTGCTTACTGAATGGATGCAAAAATACCTTCCAATTTTCTTCTACTAGTACTTCTATGGAATATAAGATCGATTTCTTTATCACATGTTCTACCGTGGGGGTCATGTACTTAGTCCAGTGCCCATGTGGGTTTTAATATGTGGGCAGGACCAAACAACCACTACAGGTGAGGCTCAAAGAACATGTGAGTAACTGTCACGTAATTGATCCGAGGCTGAGATGCCGAGAGAGGCTCCCCTTGAGGCTAAACGCAGCATACCTCTGAGTTTGAGCCAGAAGGTATAGTGCATAAAGAAGCACGGGTCACCAGAGCAGATGGATGAAGCGTGCTGGGTGGCTTGCAGACTGGAAGAAGCAGCAGGACCCCGATAGCAGGTGGAGGCTAGGCAGTGGCCCACTTCTGAAGCAGGGCTGCAATCAGCTTAAGCAGGAGGTCACCTTGACCGATCTGGGTGAGAAGGGTGCTGAGCAGGAACAGTCCCAAATGCTGGGTGTCAATCTGGTGCAGGCAAGAAGGAGAAGGCAGGTCGGTAAGCCAGGCCGGGGGTCAAACACCAGGAATCAGGTAGGTAGCAAGTCTGTTAGGCAAGCCAAGGGTCAAAACCGGGAATCAGGCAGAGAGAAGTCCAGGAGCAAGCCAAAGGTCAACACAGGAGAGAGCCAAGGGGAAGTCCAAGAGCCAAGCCGGGTCACAACAGGAGTCAAGTGGAATAACAGGAATGCAGGTTCAGGAACTCAGAAGAGCTGAAGATGATCCAGCAATTAAGAGGCAAAATGAGCAGCCTTTTATAGGACCTCAAGGGATCCTATTGGGTGCTGCGTGCATGTCCATTGCACATGCACATGCGCCGTCTCGTCCCGTTGCGTGTGCGCATGCTCACATGCAAAATCCTTCCGTATGTTCATACCAGGATGCGCTGATGCGTTCGTACTGGAATGCGCTGACACGTTCGTACCAGGATGCGCTGCTCATGACAGTGCCCCCCCAAGGGGCAACCTCCGGGTGCCCAAACTAGTTGTCTTCTCTGGATGGTTCCTATGGAAGGCCTGTATCAACCGTGGGGCATGTATATTACCAGAAGGTTTCCAAGAATTGTCTTCTGGGGGATAGCCCTTCCATTTAATGAGGTACTGAACTTGTCTACCCCTCTTCCTACAGTCCAAGATGGCTTCAACCTCAAATTCCAGTTCTCCTTCAACCAAGATTGGTGGTGGAGGCTGCTCATCTCTTCCCGAGAAGGGACTGGGAATTACTGGTTTCAGCAGAGAGGCATGAAAAACTGGATGAAACTTATAGGAATTAGGTAATGCAAGTTCAATGGCCACTGGGTTGATCATCCTTCTTACTTCAAAAGGCCCAATGAATTTGGGCCCTAGCTTTCGTGAGGGACATGTTAGCCAGAGGTTTGCGGTTGATAACCACACTTTATCCCCTACTTTGAACGCAGGGTTGTCTCTTCTTCCCTTGTCATGTTTTTTTTTGTACAGATTCTGGGCTCGTTGCATGGCCTCCTGAAGCTGGCGATAATTGGTCTGGATGAATCCAATACGGTCTTGTACTGCAGGCACTGATGCTTCAGGAATTACATTAGGCAAAAAGGAATGGTGAAACCCATAATTGGCCCAGATTGGAGACTGGTTAGTGGCAGCATGTATAGAGTTGTTATATGTAGAGTTGGGTGAACCCGGACTGTGAAGATCGGGTCCGTACCGAACTTTTGGGTTTTCAAAAAAAGTCCGGGTTTGGGTCTGGGGTTCTGGTATTTTATTCCACGTGTTGAAAAGCTGCCAAGGGCAGCCAATCACCAAGTGTTTCACTGGTTTTCCCTAGAAGCCATCACAGCCATGCCTACTAATGGCATGGCTGTGATTGGCCAGTGCACCATGTGACCCAGCCTCTATATGGGACTGGAGTCACTGTGCTGCATGTCATATGCTCTCAGGATATTTTAGGGAGAGGATGCTGCTGGCTCTGTGAGGGACAGATTGCAGAACATCTGATCCTGCATTACTGAATGATCTGATTGTGGAATAGGGAGAGATACTAGTACTGGTGCTTTGAGGGACAATTGCAGACCTCATCGTGCTGCACAGAATGATCTGACTGGACTGGGTAGAGTCTGTTGCTTTAAGGGAAAAATTATTCTTCTAAAATCATCATCAAGTTGTATAGGGAAAGGTTCCAACTGTTGCTTTGAGGGAAAGATTATTTTTCTAAAATCATCTCCAAGTTGTACAGGGAAAGGTTCCAGCTGTTGCTTTAAGGGAAAGATTATTCTTCTAAAATCATCATCAAGTTGTACAGGGAAAGGTTCCAGCTGTTGCTTTAAGGGAAAGATTACTGTTCTAAAATCATCTCCAAAGTGTGTGGGAAAAGCCTATTGCAGCCGCATAGAGCCATATTACTGTTCTAAAATCATCTTCAAAGTGTGTGGGAAAAGCCTATTGCAGCCGCATAGAGCCATATTACTGTTCTAAAATCATCTTCAAAGTGTGTGGGAAAGGCCTATTGCAGCCACATAGAGCAATATTACTGTTCTAAAATCATCTTCAAAGTGTGTGGGAAAAGCCCATTGCAGCCTTATAGAGCCATATTACTGTTCTAAAATCATCTTCAAAGTGTGTGGGAAAAGCCTATTGCAGCCGCATAGAGCCATATTACTGTTCTAAAATCATCTTCAAAGTGTGTGGGAAAAGCCTATTGCAGGCGCATAGAGCCATATTATTGTTCTAAAATTTAGAACAATAATATGGCTCTCTATGCGGCTGGAAGAACAGTAAAATGGCTCTATGCGGCTGGAAGAACAGTAATATGGCTCTATGCGCCTGCAATAGGCTTTTCCCACACACTTTAAAGATGATTTTAGAACAGTAATACGCTTTATGCGGCTGCAATGGACTTTTCCCACACACTTTGAAGATGATTTTAGAACAGTAATATGGCTCTATGCGGCTGCAATAGACTTTTCCCTCACACTTTGAAGATGATTTTAGAACAGCAATATGGCTCTGTGCGGCTGCAATAGGCTTTTCCCACACACTTTGAAGATGATTTTAGAACAGTAATATGGCTCTATGCGGCTGCAATAGGCTTTTCCCACACACTTTGAAGATGATTTTAGAACAGTAATATGGCTCTATGCGGCTCTAATAGGCTTTTCCCACACACTTTGAAGATGATTTTAGAACAGTAATATGGCTCTATGCGGCTCTAATAGGCTTTTCCCACACACTTTGAAGATGATTTTAGAACAGTAATATGGCTCTATGCGCCTGCAATATGCTTTTCCCACACACTTTGAAGATGATTTTAGAACAGTAATATGGCTCTATGCGGCTCTAATAGGCTTTTCCCACCCACTTTGAAGATGATTTTAGAACAGTAATATGGCTCTATGCGGCTGCAATAGGCTTTTCCCACACACGTTGAAGATGATTTTAGAACAGTAATATGGCTCTATGTGCCTGCAATAGGCTTTTCCCACACACTTTGAAGATGCTTTTAGAACATTTATATGGCTCTATGCGGCTGCAGTAGACTTTTCCCACACACTTAATCAACAATAATCTTTCCCTTAAAGCAACAGCTGGAGGCTTTCCCTGTGCAACTTGGAGATTATTTTAGAATCTAAAATCATCTCCTAGTTCTATAGGGAGAGGTTCCTACTGTTGCTTAAAGGGACAGGTTATTGTTTCTTGCACAAAATTAAAAAGTGCATCTACATTGCTGGTTAAAAAAAAAACAAAAAAATTCCAAAAATAAAAAAAACAGTGTTGGCTACCTCCTCCTCCTCCTCCACCGCCACTTTCACCGCCTCCTCAACCTCCAACTCCACATCCACCTCCATTTTTGATTTTTTTATGTGATTTTAGCTTAAAAATTATTTTTTGTATTTAAGTTATTTCCCTATCCCCATTTCTTTGTAGGGCACTTGTCCGACCCTTATCCCCATTTTCCTTCCTTTTGCAGACCTCTAGGATTTTCCAGGACTGTGTTACAGCCATTTTTGTGCCTAAAAGTTTGGGTCCCCATTGATTTCAATGGGGTTCGGGGTCCGGGTCAAGTCCGGACCCGAACCCGGACTTTGTCCCGAAGTTCGGCCGAACCTGCCGAACCCGGACTTCCAGAGGTTCGATCAACTCTAGTTATATGCAAATTCTGCGCAAGGAAGTAGCGAGACCCAATCACTCTGAGAAAAGGTACAGAAGCAACAAAGGCATTGTTCCAAGGTTTGGTTGGTTCTCTCCGTCTGACCGTTGCTCTGTGGATGGTAAGCAGAGGAGAGGCACACTTCAATGGACAAGGTTTTGCATAAGTCCTTCCAGAATCTGGAGGTGAATTGAACACCCCGATCAGACACAATATTATTGGGTATTCCATGGAGTCATGATTTCTTTAATAAAGATGTTAGTTGTGTCCAAAGCAGATGGTGTGCCAAGCATGGGCAGGAAGTGTGCCATCGTTGAGAGACGATCCACCAAGATGGTAATGAACCCTTCTGAGGGAGGTAAGTCCACAATAAAGTCCATGGAGATCTTTTTCCAAGGTTTGCCAGGAATAGGCAGCGGTCTTAACAGACCCCCTTGCTCCGCTGACACACAGTACAATGAAATTTTACAGTCTAGCCTCATTTTAGGCCACCAAAAGGAAAGTTGTATCAGCTCCAGGGTTTTTTGTGTACCAAAGTGGCCTGCCAGCTTGTAGTCATGAAAGGTACGAAGGACTTGTAGTCTGATTTGCTGGGGAACAAAGATTTTATCTTGAGACCATAGTTTCCCTTCCTGTCTCCTTAAAGATGACACTTCGGGTTCTGTACATTGATCAGAGGCTTGTTTGATGGCTGTTTTTAGATCAGTTTGAATGAGCAGGAAATTTTGTGCTGGCAAGATTGTTTCGGGTTCTGTAACTTTGGGAGTTTCTGGAAACATTCTGGACAGGGCATCAGCTTTGCCATTCTTTGATCCTGGTCTGTAGCAAATGTGAAAGTTGAACCTGGAGAAAAATAGCACCCAACGGACTTGTCGGGGCCTCAACCGCTTGGCTGTCCTGAGGTACTCAAGGTTCTTATGATCTGTGAAGATCATGATGGGATGATTGGCCCCTTCCTGCAAGTACCTCCAGTATTCTTCCAGAGCAAACTTAATTGCTAATAATTCCCGATCACCAACATCATAGTTCTTTTCAGAGGGACTCATCTTACTTGACACAAAGGCTATAGCATGAAGGAGGGCCTTTGGTTCCTGGCGCTGAGACAAAACTGCACCTGTTGCTATTTCAGAAGCATCAACCTCTAGCACAAAGGGGAGTGCAGGATCCGGGTGTTGTAGTATAGGTGCCGCGATGAACAAGCCCTTGAGTTTGTCAAAAGCGTTCTGGGTGTCTGGAGACCACTGGAACCGTCCTTGCTTATGCATCAATTGTGTGATTGGCACAATGATGGCCGAAAAACCCCTCACAAATCGCCGGTAGAAGTTGGCAAAGCCGATGAATCTCTGGACTCCTTTTTTGTCAGATGGAGCTGGCCATTCCAGGATCGCGTTCACCTTTTGGTGGAAATCACAAAGCCCAAGAACTGTATGGTGGTTTTTTCAAAATCGCATTTCTCCGCCTTAACATACAGTCCATGCTCTCTGAGGGTGGTGAGAACTCTTTTAAAATGGGTGCGATGCAGTTCCAACATGGCGGGGAAAATTAGAATATCGTCCAGATACACAATTACAAATGATCCAGAAATTCTCAGAAAATGTCATTCACCAGGTGTTGGAAGGTGGCCGGTGCATTGCATAACCCGAAAGGCATGGCCAGATACTCAAAGTGTCCAAATCGGGTTCTGAAAGCAGTCTTCCATTCATCACCTTCCCGAATTCTGATGAGATTGTATGCTCCCCTTAGATCTAACTTGGTAAAAATATCAGCAGTTTGGAGGCGTTGGAAGAGCTCTGGGATCAGAGGTAGAGGATAACGATTCTTAATCGTAACTTTGTCCAAGTCTCTATAGTGCACACAGATTCTGAGGGTTCCATCCTTCTTTTCTACAAAGAAGATGCCTGCTCCAACAGGAGAAGAAGACAGACAGATGAACTCTTTCTCTAGGTTCTCGTCTATGTAGATCTGTAAGGCCTCTAATTCATTTTCAGACAAGGGGAATATCCAGCCAAAAGGGATCTCTGCTCCAGGCAACAGTTCAATTAGGCAATCGTATGGCCTATGTGCAGGTTAGGTATCGGCCCCCTTCTTATCAAACACATCCGAGAATTCCTGGTAGACTGAAGGAACAGTTGAGTGTTCACTGGGTTGAGACTGTAGAGCTAGACAGGTCACGCGTCTGTTCGTTGGAGTCAAATAATGCTGAGAACAGTAGTCTGAAGAGAAAATGATTTCTTTATTACTCCAGTTTACTTGGGGATTGTGGGCTTGTAGCCACGGAAGTCCCAGAATGACAGGAAACATGGGTGAGCAAATTAAGTCAAAATGGAGGTACTCCCAATGGCCAGAGTCTGTGGTGGTAAGAATAGGCTGGGTTTCTTGTGTAACAGGCCCTGAGCAGGGTAGAGAGCCGTCAGCCAGATGTATCTGCAGGCTGTTCTTCTTATTCTGGAGGGGTAAACAAAGTCTCTTGGCCAGGGCCCCATCTAGAAAGCAGCTGCAGGCTCCAGAATCAACTATTGCTAGCAGCCGGACCTCCTCTCCCGCCACCTGTAGGGAGACAGGGAAAACAATGTGAGAAACGGAGGGACCAGCAACTTGGAAGTTCACAGCAGGAAAGGGCCGAGACTTACTAGGCCAAATGGGGCAGTTGCAGAGATAATGACCGGTTCCACCGCAGTACAGGCACAAGTTGAACTGTCGCCGGCGTTGTCTTTCGTCCATAGAGAGAGGGGCCCGGACCAGGTCTAGCTGCATAGGTTCTCCTTCTGGTGGCATACTGGTAGATGGAGTAGGAGATGGAGCATGAGCCAGTGGGATTCTGGGCAGCATCCAGGTAGGTGGAAAGGTTCGTAGGCGTTCTGACCACCGCTCCCGCAGGCATCTGTCCAGCTTAATGGCTAACTTGATTAAGCCTTCCAGGGTAGCGGGTGATTCTACTCAGGCTAGTTCATCTTTAAGTTTCTCTGACCTAAGCCTAGGTGATACTGGTACTTGAGGGTGGCCTCATTCCAGTTAGTATCAGCAGCCCATTTCCGGAAATCAACAGTATAATCCTCCACTGGACGCTTCCCCTGGAGGAGGTAATGCAGGGTTGCTTCAGCTGTGGCAGAACGTTGGGGGTCGTCATAGAGTTGACTCATGGCTTCAAAGAAGGCATCCACAGAGTTGAATAGTGGACTCTTTTGCTCTAGCAGGTGGTGGGTCCAGGCCTGGGGTTCATCAATAAGCAAGGAAATGATGAATCCCACTTTCACAGTCTCTGCGGCAAAGGTTCTGGGCTGGAGGGCGAGATACAACAAGCTGGCGTTCTTGAAGGCTTTGAATTTCTTGCAATCCCCAGCCAAGTGTTCAGGTGTAGGCACTCTGGGTTCTGGAGGTGGAACCATCATGGATGAAGCGGAAGTGGTCCGATCGTGAGTTGAAGAGGCACTTGCTGAACTGGTGGATGGTGACCCAATATCTGTAGGAGTGGAGGACACCTAGAGGTGTTGTAAGCGACCCTCTAGTTGGAAGTATCCTTCCTGAAGTCTCTGGACGGCCTGAGTGAGAGCCGTGACTTGCTGGCATAAAGAGTCCAAGGGAGAGCCATCTCTGTCAGCCTCTGACATGGCTGTATCGTACTGTCATGTACCTGATCCGAGGCTGAGATGCAGCAGAAGGTACAGTGCATAAAGAAGCACGGGTCACCAGAGCAGATGGATGAAGCGTGCTGGGTGGCTTGCAGACTGGAAGAAGCAGCAGGACCCCGATAGCAGGTGGAGGCTGGGCAGCAGCCCACTGCTGGAGCAGGGCTGGAATCAGCTTAAGCAGGAAGTCAGCTTGACCGATCTGGGTGAGCAAGGTGCTGAGCAGGAACAGTCCCAAATGCTGGCTGTCAATCAGGTGTAGGCAAGAAGGAGAAGTCAGGTCCGCAAGCCAGGCCGGGGGTCAAACACCAGGAATCAGGTAGGTAGCAAGTCCGTTAGGCAAGCCAAGGGTCAAAACCGGGAATCAGGCAGAGATAAGTCCAGGAGCAAGCCGAAGGTCAACACAGGAGAGAGCCAAGGGGAAGTCCAAGAGCCAAGCCGGGTCACAACAGGAGTCAAGTGGAATAACAGAAATGCAGGTTCAGGAACTCAGGAGAGCTGAAGACGATCCAGCAATTAAGAGGAAAAATGAGCAACCTTTTATAGGACCTCAAGGGATCATGTTGGGTGCTGCATGCGTGTCCATTGCACATGCATGTGCGCCATCTCGTCTCGTTGTGTGCACACATGCGAAATCCTTCCGTACGTTCGTACCGGAACGCGCTGATGCGTTCGTACGGGGATGCGCTGCCACTTTCGTTCCGGGATGTGCTGCTCGTGACAGAAACATTAGGAAGGGTTTTTGGTACCATTCCGTGTCTAGACATTATGTCCTGTACCATAACAGGGACCCTTCTAATACCATTTTTTGGGGAATGATAAATTCAGTCTGCATTGGAGAGGTGGTTCACTTGTTAGGGGCATTTCTAAATTAGAAATAGCTTGGATTTTTCATATTAAAGTGGATGTAAACCCACCACTCACCCAGTATAAACTAATGGCACAGTATTAATGTATATATACATGCAAGCCTCTTGCATCTATCCCTACCTTTCATATGTCCTTCCTGTAAGCACTAGCAGCTCTGTAAAACTCTGAAATCAGAGGGTGTCTGTGTGTGCTGGAGTTTGGTGGGTGGAGTTGTGATGTCACAAGCCTCTCCACTCACCTCTATACTGAGACATTGAGGAGGGAGGGAGGGGGGAGTGTAAAACTTTCTCTGCTGTATGAAGAAGATAAGCAAATTGCTTGTCACTCATAGAGCAAGGGGCGGATCAACTGTGTATTTCCCTGTTAGTCAGACTTTCTCTTCCTGAAAAAAGATAAGCTCATTACTCACAGTTGGTTTAACTCTTTGTGGCAAGACTAGGCACAGATGACATGACATGCTATAATCTACCAGGCAGAATTATTAATTACATTTTTTTTTTGGGTTTACATCCATCTTATATCTCTTTTGGCCTCAATATTAAGGTAGATGTAAATGCTTTTATTGATAATTCTTAGGTTATTGTATATTGTACACAGGGTCTGAGTTTTGAGTACATCATTCATTATAACTAGAGTTGAGCGGACACCTGGATGTTCGGGTTCGGGTTTTCGTGGAAAAGTTCGGGTTCGGGTTCGGTCCGAACTTGACCCTGGACCCCGAACACCATTGAAATCAATGGGGACCCGAACTTTTGGGCACAAATATGGCTGTAAAAAAGTCCTGGAAAGTGCTAGAGGGCTGCAAAAGGAAGAAAAGTGGGGGTAAGAGTAGGTCAAGTGCCCTACAAAGAAATGGGGATAGGGAAATTACAATAATCTGTCCCTTACAGCAACAGCAGGAACCTGACCCTATAGAACTAGGAGATGATTTTAGAACAATAATCTGTCCCTTACAGCAACAGCAGGAACCTGACCCTATAGGAGTAGGCAATGATTTTAGAACAATAATCTGTCCCTTACAGCACCAGCAGGAACCTCTCCCTTTAGAACTAGGAGATGATTATAGAACAATAATCTGTCCCTTACAGCAACAGCAGGAACCTCTCCCTACAGCAGTTTGATATGATTTTAGAACAATAATCTGTCCCTTACAGCACCAGCAGGAACTTCTCCCTATAGCAGTTTGATATGATTTTAGAACAATAATCTGTCCCTTACAACACCAGAAGGAACCTCTCCCTATAGCAGTTTGATATGATTTTAGAACAATAATCTGTCCCTTACAACACCAGCAGGAGCCTCTCCCTATAGCAGTTTGATATGATTTTAGAACAATATTCTGTCCCTTACAGCACCAGCAGGAACCTGACCCTATAGCAGTAGGAGATGATTTTAGAACAATAATCTGTCCCTTACAGCAACAGCAGGAACCTGACCCTATAGCAGTAGGAGTTGATTTTAGAACAATAATCTGTCCCTTACAGCAACAGCAGGAACCTGACCCTATAGAACTAGGAGATGATTTTAGAACAATAATCTGTCCCTTACAGCAACAGCAGCAACCTGACCCTATAGCAGGTAGGAGATGATTTTAGAACAATAATCTGTCCCTTACAGCAACAGCAGGAACCTGACCCTATAGAACTAGAAGATGATTTTAGAACAATAATCTGTCCCTCTAAGCAGTAGACTCTAACTAGTCCAGTCAGATTGTTCTGTAATGCAGTATGAGATGTTATTAGATCTGCAATCTGTCCCTAAAAGCAGTAGTAGTAGTAATATCTACCTAGTCCACAATTAGATCCTTCTGTAATGCAGGATGAGATGTTATTAGATCTGCAATCTGTCCCTCACAGCACCAGCAGCATCCTCTCCCTACACTAGCCTGAGAGCATATGACATACAGCACTATGTGACTCCAGCTCATACAGAGGCTGGGTCACATGATGCTGTGATGGCTTCTAAGGGCAAACCAGTGAAACACTTGTTGATTGGCTGCCCTGCAGCTATTCAACAAGCGGGAAAAAAATACCAGAACCCAGAACCCGAACCCAAACCCAAACTTTTTTTCAAAAGTTCGGGTCCAGGTCCCGAACACCGCAAAGTTCGGTACGAACCCGAACTTTATAGTTCGGGTTCGCTCAACTCTAATTATAACATAATGGTCGGAGGAGGTTGGGACTTATTGACACAATCTTTTAGCCTCTTACAAGATATCTAATATTTCCTCTGTATAAATATTTTTAAACACATCACTTTAATTAATTCATTCATTATTTATTTACTTTATATCAATTATTGTTATCTGACACATTCACTTCACATTAAATACACCATTTTAGATGTTTTGATTTCACTATTTTTATGGAATATTATATTTCACTCTATGTTATTCAATTATTTATATCTATATTTCATATACATCAATTAGTATTTGACGGAACAATATAGATTAATTTGCACTTATTTATATTAATCACTATTTTGGGACACATTAAATTCACTATAAATTAATATCCCTGATTATCATCTTACATAATTCATTTTGTACATTGTGATTCATTCTGTATATTGCTAAATGGTTTATCATCTGAGATGGGGGGTTAAATGTGGGTTTATTTTTACAATTTTTTTAATTTCATTTTTGTCAGTTTTATTAATTTGAGACTGTCTTTATAAAAGGTCCACCCTTTTATTTATTTTTAGTATATGTCCATTCAATTTTTAAGGCTATAACTAATCTTATGGAATTCGGACATTATTTGAGTTGGAAAAGTAAGGATTGCATGGCAAAATGGCATTCTTTCCTTTCTTCAATATGGCGCTTGCGGTTCTGTGTTTGTACTTGAAGCTCAGACCGAGGCTAGAATGACACTGTTTTCTATTTAATGTGGTGCATCAGTACGTAGCCCAAACCCCGAGGAGATGTCTGTTGAGGACAAAATGCACAGGGTGCGCAACGTACTGGCGTCACAACATGTGTTCTTTCCCGGAAGACGGGCATAACAAACGCCGGCCGGCAGTATTGCTGTGATTGAGCGCATTGGAGCAATTTTAACTGTGAGTGATATTATTCTTTTATTTAATTTTTTATTCTGGATTTACACTATGGGAGCCTCTTCATTTCTTCTTTTGTGAGGATATTCACATGAAGCCCAGGATTTGCTTCGGCATCTGACGATCCTTTCCTCTCTCTGTATATGTCCTGGCTGGGTTGAGAAGCCACATATGTATCTGACCTCCTATAATTAAGGGGTCCAGTCCCTCTGGTAAGAGAACATCTGTAAAGGTAGTGGATCACATACTGGTGGTGTAGCTTTTTTACATTCATTAACTGGATTTTGGGTAACACACTGTGGTGACAACTTGATGAATGAAATGGATACCTGACCTGTTTTTGCATGGACTTTTTGCATGGACTATATAGAAATATTTTTTTGCTGTCAATTTCTTTGAATACAGTTTCTTCTCATATTAAAAAGTGGAACTTCCGCTTTAAGGGGAGGTGACCCCTTGAGATGCCATAATTGGCATGTCATTTTTTTGGGGGGGGGCCGTGGACCCTGTTTTCACAGGGTCCCAGGTCCACTTCCTCCCCAGGCGCCGAGGAGCCGGAAGGAAGTTCACCTTCCCTCCCACCCAGCGATCTTCTGGGACACGTCACAGGTCCCAGAAGATGCGCCGATCCATTCACAAGCCGCAGCGTAACTTGCACATGCGCAGTGAGCGCCCGACTTTGAAGCCCACACCTGTGATGCCGGCACCACAGAGGGGAGGGGGAGACGAGCGAGCCCTCGGGCGGCCGCATCGCTGGAGCGAGGGACAGGTGAGTGGCCGATTGTTAAAAGTCAGCAGCTACACTTTTGGTAGCTGCTGACTTTTAACAGGGTGGAACTCCGCTTTAACCCTATGGGGGGTAGCGCAGCCATTTTTTAGAAATTGTACATGTTGTGTTAGGTGGTTTTGGTTGCTGCTACTTTTTCTCAATGATATTTATTGTATATGATTTTATGAAATTTTCTTCAATTTAAATAGCGCAGTTTTTCTCCCATCTACATGTGTACTCACTTTTGTTGCCAGCGGTTTAGACATTAATGGCTGTGTGTTGAGTTATTTTGAGGGGACAGCAAATTTACACTGTTATACAAGCTGTACACTCACTACTTTACATTGTAGCAAAGTGTAATTTCTTCAGTGTTGTCACATGAAAAGATATAATAAAATATTTACAAAAATG
>BLSH010084770.1:59946-84989 GCA_018402905.1 Glandirana rugosa | reverse complement strand
GGGGGGGGGGGGGGCTGTGGACCCTGTTTTCACAGGGTCCCAGGTCCACTTCCTCCCCTGGCGCCGAGGACCTGGAAGGAAGTTCACCTTCCCTCCCTCTCACCCGGCGATCTTCTGGGACACGTCACAGGTTCCAAAGCCGGGTGCCCACACCTGTGATGCCGGCGCCACCGAGTGGAGGGGGAGACGAGCGAGCCGTCGGGCGGCCGCATCGCTGGAGCGAGGGACAGGTGAGTGGCCGATTGTTAAAAGTCAGCAGCTACACTTTTGGTAGCTGCTGACTTTTAACAGGGTGGAACTCCGCTTTAACCCTATGGGGGGTAGCGCAGCCATTTTTTAGAAATTGTACATGTTGTGTTAGGTGGTTTTGGTTGCTGCTACTTTTTCTCAATGATATTTATTGTATATGATTTTATGAAATTTTCTTCAATTTAAATAGCGCAGTTTTTCTCCCATCTACATGTGTACTCACTTTTGTTGCCAGCGGTTTAGACATTAATGGCTGTGTGTTGAGTTATTTTGAGGGGACAGCAAATTTACACTGTTATACAAGCTGTACACTCACTACTTTACATTGTAGCAAAGTGTAATTTCTTCAGTGTTGTCACATGAAAAGATATAATAAAATATTTACAAAAATGTGAGGGGTGTATTCACTTTTGTGAGATACTGTTAGAGTTGAGCAAACCCGAACTGTAAAGTTCGGTTCCGTACCGAACTTTGGGATGTCTGTGACCCGGACCCAAACCCGGACATTTGAAAAAAGTTTGGGTTCGGGGATTTGATCACGCATGTTTAATAGCTGCAGGGCAGCCAATCAACAAACGTTTCACTGGTTTGCCCTTAGAAGCCATCATAGCCATGCCTACTAATAGCATGGCTGTGATTGGCCAGTGCATCATGTGACCCAGCCTCTTTATAAGCTGGAGTCACTTAGTGCTGCATGTCACATGCTCTCTGGGTAGTGTAGGAAGAGGATTCTGCTGGCGCTGTGAGGGACAGATTGCAGATATAATAACATCTCATCCTGCATTACAGAATTATCTGATTGTGGACTAGGTAGAGATTACTACTACTACTGCTTTTAGGGACAGATTGCAGATCTAATAACATCTCATCCTGCATTACAGAATGATCTGACTGGACTAGGTAGAGTCTACTGCTTAGAGGGACAGATTATTGTTCTAAAATCATCTTCTAGTTCTATAGGGTCAGGTTCCTGCTGTTGCTGTAAGGGACAGATTATTGTTCTAAAATCATCACCTACTCCTATAGGGTCAGGTTCCTGCTGTTGCTGAAAGGGACAGATTATTGTTCTAAAATCATTTTACTTCCTTTTGCAGCCCTCTAGCACTTTCCAGGACTTTTTTACAGTCATTTTTGTGCCGAAAAGTTCGGGTCCCCATTGACTTCAATGGGGTTCGGGGTAAAGTTCGGGTCAAGTTCGGTACCGAACCCGGACTTTTTCCCTAAGTTCGGCCGAACCCACCGAACCTGAACATCCAAGTGTTCGCTCAACTCCAGATACTGTATATATAATACTCTGCATTCAGTGCATACTATATATAAAGGTCATTCAGTGTATAGTATATAGAGTCCGTTCAGGCAGTGTAAGAATATATATGGTATCTCACAAAAATGACATCCCTCACATTTTTGTAAATATTTTTATTATATCTTTTCATGTGACAACACTGAAGAAATTACACTTTACTACATTGTAAAGTAGTGAGTGTATAGCTTGTAAAACAGTGTAAATTTGCTGTCCCCTCAAAATAACTCAACACACAGCCAATAATGTCTAAATCGCTTGCAACAAAAGTGAGTACACCCCTAATTGAAAATGTCCAAAGGGCCCAAAGTGCAATATTTTGTGTGGCCACCATTATTTTCCAGCACTGCCTTAACCCTCTAGGGCATGGAGCTCACCAGAGCTTCACAGGTTGCCACTGGAGTCCTCTTCCACTCCTCCATGTCGACATCACGGAGCTGGTGCATGTTAGAGACCTTGCGCTCCTCCACCTTCCATTTGAGGATGTCCCACAGATGCTTAATAGGGTTTAAGGTCTGGAGATATGCATGGCCAGTCCATCACCTTTACCCTCAGCTTCTTTAGCAAGGCAGTGGTTGTCTTGGAGGTGTGTTTGCGGTCGTTATTATGTTGGAATCCTGCCCTGCGGCCCAGTCCCCAAAGGGAGGAGATCATGCTCTGCTTCAGTGTGTCACAGTACATGTTGGCATTCATGGTTCCCTCAATGAACTGTAGCTCCCCAGTGCCGGCAGCACTCATGCAGCCACAGACCATGACACTCCCACCACCATGCTTGACTGTAGACAAGACACAGTTGTCTTTGTACTCCTCACCTGGTTGCCCCCACACACGCTTGACACCATCTGAACCAAATAAGCTTATCTTGGTCTCATCAGACCATAGGACATGGTTCCAGCAATCGATGTCCTTAGTCTGTTTCTCTTCAGCAAACTGTTTGCAGGTCTTCTTGTGCATCATTTTTAGAAGAGGCTTTCTTCTGGGACAAGAGCCATGCAGACCAATTTAATGCAGTGTGCGGCATATGGTTTGTGCACTGCCAGGCTGACCCCTGACACCTTCAACCTCTGCAGCAATGCTGGCAGCACTAATATGTCTATTTCCCAAAGATAACCTCTGGATATGACGCTGAGCACATGCACTCAACTTCTTTATGGTGTTGGCCACCATGCTGCAGCTCAGTTTCAGGGTCTTGGCAATCTTCTTATAGCCTATGCCATCTTTATATAGAGCAAAAATTCTTTTTTTCAGATCCTCAGAGAGTTTGTTGTCATGAGGTGCCATGTTGAACTTCCAGTGACCAGTATGAGAGAGTGAGAGCGATAACACCAAATTTAACACACCTGCTTCCCATTCACACCTGAGACCTTGGGACACTAACAAGTTACATGACATCGGGGAGGGAAAATGGCTAATTGGGCCCAATTTGGACATTTGCACTTAGGGGTGTACTCACTTTTGTTGCCAGCGGTTTAGACATTAATGGTTGTGTGTTGAGTTTATTTGAGGGGACAGAAAATTTACACTGTTATACAAGCTGTACTCTCACTACTTTACATTCTAGCAAAGTGTCAGTCACTTCTTCAGTGTTGTCACAAGAAAAGAAACATTTACAAAAATGTGAGGGGTGTGCTCACTTTTGTGAGATACTGTGTGTGTATATATATATATATATATATATATATATATATATATATATATATATATATATATATGAAGGTATGCAAGGCGAAGTGGTAGACGGACGCTACCTGTCACCTCATATGCATTCATCGGGACTGAATTAAACAGGGTCCGGTCCAGATTTTACCAGCTACCATGACAGGGCTGGTTCTGGTCCAGAGGTGGTTATGCAACAAAGAGAGGATGAGGTAGAACAGCTAGTGGTTCCCAAACCCTTTCACATGATGGTGTTAGATCTAGCCCATGGACATGTAATGGGGGAAATCTGGGTATGGATAAGACCAGGGAGAGAATAACTCAGAGATTCTACTGGCCCGGGTTGCATGCAGATGTCAGAGAGTATTGTGAATCCTGCCCTGAGTGTCAACTCTCTGCGCCCTCACTTGATTTTCGTAGACCAGGGAGTTGGTCCAGGTGCTTAGTCGGGTGGGGATCCCTAAAGAGGTCTTAATGGATCAGGGCATCCCGTTTGTGTCCCATGTAACCAAGGAATCGTGCAGGTTGTATAAAATCTTCCATCTCCATACTTCAGTCTATCACCCCCAAATGGATTAATTGTGGAGAGGTTTAATAAAATTCTCAAAAGCATGCTGAAAAAGGTAGTGGGAAATGATGGGAGAGATAGGGATATGTTACTGCCGTATCTCATGTTTGCCATATGAGAGGTTCCGCAAGCATCTACGAGGTATTCCCCCTTTGAACTCTTGTATGGTAGACATCCCAGGGGGCTGCTAGATGTCACAAAAGAGATGTGGGAAGGAGAGGCCACCCCATATAGGATGGTCATCGAGCAACTTTCGTTGCAGCAGTACTTGCCCTGGTGCCAGAACATATGGAGCAATCCTAGGAAGCCCAGAGAAGGGTTTATAATCGGGGTGCCAAAACCCAGACTTTCAACTCCGGAGACAGAGTGCTGGTGCTAGTCCCCACGGTTGAAAGTAAATTCCTAGCAGGGTCCCTTTGAGATTAGGGAAAGAGTAGGGGAAGTGAACTACAAATTTTACCAGCCAGGGAAAAGGAAACGCAAGCAAATTTACCATGTGAATCTCTTAAAACTGTGGAAAGACAGAAAGACTTTATTGCCAGTGCCCACTCCTCAAGAGGACAGGCTATCCATGACTCCAGACGTCCCCATAACTAAGTCAAACTGAATAGAAATTGGTAATGCGCTGCCACTGGAAAATAAATATGTAAATTAACTAAGCTGCTGCTACCACCTAAAGTGTTTCACACTAATTGGCAAGAATAGAGTTATGAGTGTGGGAGCACTGCTATTAACTAATGGTAAGTATAAGGTATACACAGGAATGATAAAATCATGAATAAAAATGTTGAAACCAAAAAAAAAGTGCTCCAATAATCTGTAGTAAAGTGCTAATGATAGTGCAATATTTAAAAGTCACAGTACTGTTAGTCATTTAACAGACAAACAGATCAATACGTGGAAAGATGCTTCTCATAGAGTCCATATTCCTGTGTGTACCTTATACTTACCATTAGTTAATAGCAGCGCTCCCACACTCATAACTCTATTCTTCCCATAACTAAGTCCTTGTCATAGATGCAACAAAATGATGTTAAGGAAATTATCAGTAAAAATAGAGATTTTTTCTCTCCCCTACCCGGACTGACCACCGTACTACAACATGACATAATTAAGGAACCAGAGGTCCGCGTAAACCCCATTGAATACCTGAGGCTAGACGGGAGGCGGTGGCGAAGGACAAAAAAAAATGTTGGATTTAGATGTGATAGAGGAGTCCCACAGCGCCTGGTTGAGCCCTATAGTGCTTAGCCCAAAGCCTGATGGCACTATCAGGTTCTGTAACGATTTCAGGAAACTGAATAACGTGTCTAAGTTTGACGCATACCCAATGCCACAGGTTGACGAACTTGTGGACAGGTTGGGAGGTCCCAGTACATAACAACCCTAGACCTAACTAAAGGCTACTGGCAGATCCCCCTAACGGAGTCAGCAAAGGAAATAACGGCCTTTTATACCCCCGAGGGGTCCTTCCAGTACAGGCGAATGCCATTTGGTCTGTATGGGGCCCCTACATCCTTCCAGAAAATGATGGATAAAACCTTGAGACCGCATCACCCCTATGCCGCCACCTATTTGGATGATGTGTTCATCCACAGTACATATTGGGAATCGCATCTGCCCCCAGTACAAGCAGTCATAGATTCTCTTAGGGTAGCAGGTTTAACAGCCAACCAAAAAAAGTGTGCCATAGGCCTGGAAGAGGCCTAATACCTTGGGTATGTACCAGTACCAATAAGATCGAGGCAATTCAAAAATGGCCCTAACCAGTGAAAAAAAAATAACAGATTTGTGCCTTCCTGGGGATTACAGGGTATTACAGGTGGTTCATACTCAACTTTGCCACCATTGCCATTCCTCTGACTGATCTGACGAAGGGGAGAGGTTCGGGCATGGTTAAGGGGAATCACGAAGCGAAGGCATTCCAGAAGTTGAAACAGGTTCTTTGTGTACAAGCGGTGCTCGTGACCCCAGACTTCACAAAGAAGTTTGTTTTTCAGACAGACGCCTCTGAGGTAGGACTAGGCTCTGTTCTGTCTCAGATCAGAGACAGTGAGGAGCACCCGGTTGTCTACTTAAGCAGGACGTTTAACAGGCATGAGAGGAACTATGCCATTGTGGAGAAGGAGTGCCTGGCTATCAAGTGGGCCTTAGAGGCGCTAAAGTACTACCTTTTAGGAAGGTCATTTAGGCTAGTCACTGACCATGCCCCCTGAAATGGATGTGTGACAACATGGAGAAAAATAGTCGGGTGACTAGGTGGTTCCTGGTCCTACAGCGATTTAAGTTCACAGTGGAACACCGGGCAGGAAGACTTTAGAACAATGCAGATGCCCTCTCCCAGGTCCACTGTATGGTTGGGATAGTTGCTTAGCCACAGGGGCATGAGCAGAGAAGGAGGATATGTGATGGTATGTGAGGCGAAGTGGTAGACGAACGCTACCTGTCGCCTTGTATGTGTTAATTGGAACTGGATCTGGTTCGGATTTTTCCAGCCACCATGGCAGGGCTGGTTCCGGTCCAGAGTTTGCGGTCCACTGGAGTCCACGAGCTGTGCCTGTTTGGACTTTAAAAAGACAAGGTTTGCATTTTGGCATTTTTGGCCCCACACCATATAATGAGGAAACTATTCTGTTTAGTTTAGCGCTGGGCAAGGACTTATTTTCTGTTTTGTTTGTTTTAACCCGCAAACGTATTTTCTAGAAAAAAAACAGCAAGCCGCCTGATTTGAAAGAAAGCTGCCTGCATGCTGATTATTTTCCTCAGGAAACATGATCCCCATGAGCTAATCTCCCACAGTATACTGTGTGTGTATATATATATATATGTATATATATATATATATATATATATATAATTAATCATTCAAAGGGCGAGGAGCACAGCGTTAATGAAATCCAGTGCAAGCAATCTAACCCTCCCATGGGTCATATACAGAAAAAATTATTTACAGGATTGCTGCACAATAAAAGTTAATAGAAGTCCAAAACCTTACATCATTACAACGTATATCATGAGTCCACAGTCATTTTCAACATATATGATGGTAGTGATACCTAGGCCCAGAATTGGACCAAAATGCAGCCCAGCAAAATAAAGGACAAATAAGACAGAACTTATTTTTTGTATCCTACAAGTTTTCACACTAGCCTATCCGTACTGTTTGGCAAATGCCAAATCTCCATTCTGGGTCTGGTTATGTCACAAAAGTATGTTTTGTTTACTAAAGCCTATCTTTTTTAGTTTTAGTTGTAGCAACTTTCTGCACCATAGCACCAACTTATTCTTTCATTCAATTTGTCTCTCACATGTGAGCTTCCACTTCACAATTCAATTATAGGTAGATTGTTTAAACACAACATCCTCTGAAGGGTATGCAGTTACTTCCTAACCTACAAAAGATGGATTGTGCCGTTGTAACCCGAATTTAAACTATCCCAGACCTGTGAGCAACTGAGAAGTCCTCTCCCTGAATGAGCAGGGGTATTATAACCTGTTTTACTGATGTATCATTTTCAGTCTGCTTGCAAATGTCATTCTCCAGATAGAAGAAAAAGTTATTGTCTACATAGGTTCTACATCCACAATAATCACAAGTCAGATAATGTGGCACTGCAAACATGATATATTTGTCTCCAACACTGCTGACTTAGTATACTAATTTGCCTGACAGCATGTTCTTTGTTCTCCACTGACTGTGATCATGATACTTTTGTTAATGTGACAGCAGAAATATACAGTAACAGACACCCTAAATACATCATAAGCACCAATGTACTAATCATTAAAAATTGGTGTGCACTCAAACACGTGCTTACTATGATTGTCAAAAGCATTCATGGCATTCAAGCCATTCTGAGCTGACAAAGCATTGTGTGGATCTGTTTTCACACACACAAATCCATCATTTCATTATGTATTGAATTAAAGCTTATAAACCAGGTACCACTGCAAGGTCAGCATTTTAGGCAGTTACAGCTTTACTGTGAGAAATATAAAACTGTTGACAGTAGAGTTACATAGAATGCTGCATTTAATAATAGCCTTTATTTGGGGAGTTTAGTTTCCTGGTGTTGTATTTTTATTACACAAATTAGTTGAAGTGTGATTAAAGTTAGAGAAGGGATGAGTATTTTGTGATCATGCCCCTAACATAATAGGTCAGCTACAGTCAAACAGCTTGAACTACTCATCATACTTCAGCTTATGCTACCTAATGCAAGTTGTCAGCCTATATATTTTTTCTATAACTAGAGACAATAACCCAAATAGGGGAGAGATATATTTCCCATCCAGGACTATACCTTTGTCTCAACCTGGAGGTGGAGGAGGCACCATGCGACACCTTACAATGCATTCAAGAGAGGGCATCTTCTGGGTCTATGGTTGAACCAAAAATATTCCTGGAGAGACAGAAACAAGCAGTTCGCTCTGATGTCCATTGAGTCCAGAGACCAGTTTATGGCTTTGCACTCTTGTTTCATAGCTGTGTAGTTTGCTGAGCAACTGTCAGCTTTTCTGAGAAAAGCTTCCTGATTGACCTCTTGAGACAAGACTACTCCCAGACCCTCAATCATTGTAAGTACAATAAAACCTTGGGAAAAATCTGTAGCAACCAGCACTGGACATTGGCATAAAGCAGTCTTTTTTTCTGAAATATCTTTTTAATTGGTATTTCAGGTGTACAAACATACAAACAGGTGTACAAACATACAACACAACTAAAAGAGGCAAAACAAACACAAAAAAAAGGTCACAATAAATGAGTCGCCCACGCAGCAGTTGTAAAAAAACAACATCAATACATCAACACAACAATATAACTCCAGTATCTAGATGACCATAATGGCTCAAAAAAAAAAAAAAACAACACATCTAGGCTTGGCGCAAGTCCTAAAAATAATGTCTACCTGTAAATGCTAATAATGCTAATATAAGGAGAGTGTCCCCAGTAACACCCCGTATCTCTATTGTAAACACCAAGAACAAAAGATGACATAAGCATTATGATTTATCTAACATAGAGGCTGTGGTTGGGTCGGCCATTTGGACCACACTTTATCATATTTCTTTGGACAGCCCTATTCACATAGGTGTAATTATACAAAGGTTGACATTGACAAAATGTTTCCAAAAGGTGAGGGAAGGAGGAGTAGTCTTCTTTCGTTTCAAGAATTTTATTCGATTTTAACAAGTGAAGAAATCACATAAAAAAAGGGAATAAACCCAAATTATCCAAATAAAATTATATAAACATAAGCAGTATAGAGTAACGTTGAGAGAAAAGACAATGCCTCTTTAGGCCCTAACCATGCAGGCCAACACCAAGATCAGGCTAGGGGAGAGAAAAAAAAGGGAAGGTAGGTCAGACCTGATATAGGGGTTACTGAACCGAGAATTCTAGTTACTTCATATCTGGGCAATGGGAACCCCCCAGTCCACCCCTTAAGGGGTCATGCTGTGGACAAGGGAATTAACACCGTCTCTAACACAAATGCAAGGGGACTCCTTTAGTTAGAAGAGCCCGAACGACCTAAAAACCCAACCAAAACTCTGTGAGGGCCTGGCACAATTAGAACCAAAGCTGAGTACATTTTTTACAGCTGAAAAGACAAGTCTAAAGTTATATACAAAATTGCTTGGGTGATATCGTTGAATACCATACCCAGCCAAGAGATAATAAAAAAAAACCTGCGTTAGTCAGTGCTCAACAACATCGTTATATCCAAACGGGGGGGAGAGGCACAAAGTAGTAGAGGAGACAAAGAACAGAATATAAAGTGAGGAAAAGAAAGAGAGAAGGAAGACGGCTACAGGTAGTCTGGTATATATAAGAGAGAGTCAAGAATCAGGTAGGGAGATTTAAGTATTTCCTCCAGGGTTCCCAGACTAGGTCAAATTTCACAGCCGAGTCAAGGATGATGCTGGCGGGCTTTTCCTGAGTCATAATCCAGGAAATCTTATGTTTTGCTGCCGTAAAGGACGCTGAGGGGTGTTTCCAAACTCTAGCAATGGTTATTTTGGCACCAAGCAAGATGAAGTGGGTAAGTTTAAATAAGTATTTAGACAAGCCATCCGGTCTGAAATTGAAAAGTGCCGTTTCTGGTTTCTGAGGGAGCGGATGGCCCATGAGTTTTCAAAGCAGGTGAAACATTCTGTTCCAAAACCCCCTTATTCGTGGGCAGGACCACCAAATGTGGAGATGGGATCCCCTATTGCTGCTCCCTCTGAAACACGTGTCTGTGGAGCTTGGAAACATAGCAGCCAACCTGGAAGGAACCAGGTACCATGATTACCTTTAAGTTGGCCTCCCTTAAAGAGATATTGGCTATCCCTTTGTAAGATCTCTGAATCAGGGAGTTCCACTCGTCTGCGTCCCAGTCTACAGCCAAGTCCTTTTCCCATTTCTCCGCAAAAGGAGGTTTATGTGGGCTCTCCACCAGTGATGCATAAATCAGGGATATACCTCCCCTTTGGGTCTCTAATTCAGAGCACCATTTTTCAAAGGGAGTAATATTAATGGGGTTGTTTCTAAGTTTCCACCAAGAGGATAAGAAATGATGTATTTGTTGGAACCGGAATGTTTCTGTAAGGGGCATATCTAACTTATTAATGCAATGTGCCAGCGTGAGAGGGCCGGAGGGGGTCAGAAAATGACCTATTCGGAATAGACCCTTGTTCGTCCACCACTGAAATGCCCGGATGTCTAGGCCTGGGGGAAAGTGGGGATTGTTGAACAGGTGATTGAGAGGACGGAGACTTGATATCAAGTTAGGGGACCTGAGAGCCGAGTCGCAGAGGGCTACCGAGTGGAATAAGGTAGGGGCAAGGATTGGGGGTCTAAGCTTATGAGGAGCTCCTACTAAGTAATGGATGGTGTTCAATGGAACCGCCTGCCTCTCCATTGATACCCAATCGGGTTTGTCACCTCTGGCATAGATGATTGAGAATTGGGTTAATTGGGCTGCTTGATAGTATTTGAATAAGTGAGGGAGACCGAGACCACCTTGTTTACGACTCCTATATAGGACATTAGCTCCGCATCTGTATCCCTTACGGCCCCAGATGAATTTCAGAATTTGCGATTGTAATTTAAGCAAGTGAGGTCTCCTAATGGGTATAGGGAGTGCTCTAAAGAAATAAAGTATTCTAGGGAGTAGAGTCATCTTAACTGAATTTATCCTCCCTAGCCAAGAGAGGCCCTCCTGATCCCATCTGATAAGATCATCTGAAAGTTTTTTATATAGTGGAGGGTAGTTGGCCTCATAAAAAAGGTTAATGTTAGCTGCCAGGTTGACCCCCAGGTAAGGTAATTTGTTGGGGTTCCAGGAGAACTTATATAGCTCTTTAAGACGTAGAACTGTTGTCTCTGGGGTAGAGATATTTAAAGCTGCTGATTTAGACCAATTTATATGCAACCCTGAAATCTCCCCAAATTCTTGTAAGAGATGAATCAATCGAGGGGTAGAGGTGAGAGGAGACGATATAAACAAAAGTAGATCGTCAGCAAATAACACACATTTATGCGTGTGTGGACCACACTTCACCCCCTTGATGTCTGAGTCATCTCTAATAGCGATTGCGAGGGATTCCATTGCAATCGCGAACACAAGAGGTGAGGGGGGACATCCCTGCCTGGTTCCACTGGAAATATTAAAGGGGTCTGACAAGTAGTTTTGAAGTTTGACCTGGGCGCTAGGATTGGAATAAAGAACTCTCAAGATTTGTAAGAATTTTGGGCCAAAGCCCCATCTATGGAGGATCTCAAAAAGGTAAGACCAGTCTACCGAGTCAAATGCTTTTTGTAGGTCCACCGATAAAAGATACCCTTCCTGGCGTGGGCCCCCGTCCCAGCCCGAATTGAGGAGAGAGATGATGTCTACTGCTCTACGGACTTGATCCGGGCCCTGTCTATCCGGTATAAAGCCCACCTGATTCTTATGGACATAATTACCTATAAACTTCGACAATCTGTTGGCTAAAATTTTGGTCAAAATTTTAAGGTCATTATTGATTAAAGATATGGGCCTATAGTTGCTGACGTCTGAGTGGTCTTTACCGGGTTTGGGGATGACCGTAATGAAGGCCCGATTGGCCTCGTTAGCCAATGTGTAACCTGCTTGTATGGAATTGAAGAATTTAGTTAAATAGGGGGCTAAGATGGGGGCGAAAGCCTTATAATAACCTGAGGAAAATCCATCAGGGCCAGGAGCAGAGCCCTTCTTAAGTTTTTTAATCACCTCCAGAACCTCTTCCACCGAGATGGGCTGTTCTAGAGTGTCTTTGTGTTCCTCTGAGAGACTGGGGAGAGCAATATTATTTAAAAAGGAATTGGGGAAAGGGGGCTTAGCCGTTTTCCCCGACTTATAGAGATTAGCATAAAAGTCTTGAAAAAGAGCCATAATTCTTTGTGAATTTTGGGTCAATTCCCCAGAAGAGTTCCTTACCCTAGAAAAAGAGAACATCTTAAATTTCGGGGACAGCCTGGCAGCCAACCTTGGGCCTATGTGGTCTCTTTGAAGGTAGAAGTTAGCTTTGGACCATTCAATTTGTTTCTCAGCACTAGTAGTCAAGGCTAGGTTTAACGCTACTCTTCCTGCTTCCAGTTTGGCCTTGGATTGAGGAGTTGGGTTCCTCTTGTGGGATTTGGAGAGGTCATGAAAAGTCAGCTCAAGCTTCTTAATGTCTACCTTCCTTTCCTTTCTGAGCCTGTTCGCTAGTTGGATAATCTTCCCCCTCAAGACCCCCTTATGAGCAACCCATAGTGTTGTTTGAGAGACTTCCCCATTATCATTCAATGAAAAATATTCTTTAAGTTCGTTTTCCAACAAGGTGCAGTGAACTGGATTGTTCAGGAGAGTCTCATTAAGACGCCAATAAGGATTTTTCTTTTTGTTTAGGTCCGCTTTCATAAGTATTACAACGGATGAATGATCTGATAAGGGGGAGTCTTTAATATATGATTTAGAGATCAAAGGGATAGCATGAGCCGATGTGAATATGTGGTCTATTCTAGCCATACTCTTATGGGGAGCTGAGTAATGTGTATAATCCCTCAACTTAGGGTTGAGTTCCCTCCACACGTCCACCAAACCCAACGAGTGAAGAAGCCTGGCGAGTTTAAGGCTGTGTTTTGGTGGGCGGAGCAGGCGGGAGTGTCCCGGTCCCGATTTGTCAAGCATGTGGTCTAAGGCGATGTTTGAGTCGCCTCCCATTATCACCGTCCCTTCTAGGTGTGGCAAGATAAGGTTAAACAACCCATGGAGAAATTTAGCTTGGCCTTGGTTAGGCACATAGTATGAAATGAATGTATAAATTATTCCTCTCAAGGTTCCTTTGAGGAGGATAAACCTGCCCTCCGGATCTTTAATTTCTTTCAGAGGGGAAAAGGCCACATGCTTGGCAAAGAGGATACCCACACCCCTAGTCTTAACGGGAGCATTTGCCAGAAAAAAGTGGGGGTATTTAGAGTGTATATATTTAGGTTTGAATTGTTCCGGGAAGTGGGTTTCCTGAAGAAGAAGTACATCTAGGTGTTGGGAATGAGCAAGGTTAAAGTATTTTTTCCTCTTTACTGGGGAATTAAGGCCCTGGACGTTATGCGTTGCTATTCTCAGGACGGAATGGGGTTTAGAGGTCATTGTCCTGGTACCGAGGACGCGATTCATACATCACTGGAGGGGGGCCCACCTGGGAGCTTACCTGGATCTGCTGGTGGGGACAAGGGAGCATGGACAGGATTTTGACTCCTGACGACTCAGCTGATACCGTGTTTCCCTGTAGCCTAAGATGTGAAAGAAGAAATAGAATAGATGAGAGGAGAAAATACAAAGGAAGAAAAGTACAAATAATAAACTTGGGAGGAGAGTGGCCAAAAACCGCCACAGAACCCCTCAAAATCCTGGCATTGGGGATTCTGAAAAGAATCCCCCAATCTCAGGATGAGACAATTCCATGTCTGCCGACAAGGCAGAAGTACATCTGTCCATGGGAAATCCGCCATCCCGTCCCCAGGAACAGAGGGAGGAGCATGACGTCCACTCCAGCCTGAAACAAGGACCCATTAAAAATGAGATGAAGGTAACAGAGGATCCCCTTGTAACTCTATAAACTATAAGAAAATAATAACAAACATTCTAAGGTTAACGAGGGCTCCCAATCGCTAGATTGATAACATTTTAATGTACCCGGGCAAGTCCTGAAAAAATGTCCTGATCGTCTGAGAGTCAACAACTAATCAAAAACCATCAGCAGTAACAAAGGCAATGGCCTAAAAACTGAAGAACTTAAAAAGAGAAACCGGGCAACCCGCAGGGGGCCACCCCCCTCCCGTCCCTCCAGTAGCCCGAAGGCCCCGGAAAAACAGGGGGAGACGGAGATAGCCCCAAACAAGCCACACCAAACATCAAAAAGGTAGAATGGGTGAATTGATCACCCGCCGGAGCTAGGTGGTCACTGTGAATTTCAGGAACCACAGTATCACTCAAGGAAGGTAAATGACAGTCAGGAACCAAAGGTGGGGGATCAAGGTGGATGAGAGTCCTTGGCGCGCTTGGGTTGTTGCTTCCGCCATATTGGAGGTAATGGGCTCTGAGGTGATGGCCGCTTGGAGGGGCCTGAGCTTTTATGAAGAGACGTGGAGGAAGAGTCCAGGGAGATGAGGTGCAGTTTGACCCATAGTTGTTCTCACTCCTGGAAGGTAGAGAAGCCAAAAGTCTTGCCTTTGAAGGCAAAGGACAATCAAAAATGGGAAGGACCACCAGTACTTGATCTTTGCTTTGGAGAGGACTTCCAAGAGGGGTTTTAGGGCTCTTCTTTTCTGGATGGTGGAAGGAGACAGGTCCACGAAGACTTGGATGGCATGGCCCTTAATAGAGAGGTTGGTGGAATTTCTAGAGGCTTTCATAACTTTCTCCTTGACCCCATAAAAATGTGGTTTCACCACAATGTCTCTGGGTAAACCATCTGAACCTGGTGGTTGAAGAGCTCTATGGGCTCTATCGAGTTCCAGGCGGTGCTCAGGTATGCCCGGGATGATTTCTTTAATAAAGTCCCGTACCGCGCCATGGACTTCTGTGACTGCCTCAGGGAGGCCCCTAATCCGGAAATTATAGCGTCTGGAGCGATTTTCCAGATCGTCTATTTTGGAAAGAGCTGAATCCAGTTGGTCCTGAAGGTCCTGAATGCGGGCCGTGTTCTGGTTAATTCTAGCAACTGATTGATCTGTTTTGTGTTCTATTACATCAATTCTGGCTCCCAGGTTCTGTAAGTCCGCTTGTATGACAGATGTGATTTGGGTAGCTGTTTGGGCCAAGCCCTTAGAGAGCATTTTGGAGAAAACTTCCATCATCATCTGCAATTAGGCATTAGGTGCTGAGGTATAAGAAGACAAGGATCCAGCCTGGGTGTAATCAGAGGCCCATTCCTTAAGAGGTGTGTTAATAAGCTCATCCAGTGTCTTTTCCAATAGGGAAACCGTAGATGCTGGTGAAAGGGCCTGGGCTAGGAGTTGAGTCCCTGGTAAGGGTCCCGGCGACTATAGGACCTGTGATCCCCCTTCTGAGCCCGCGTCCATGTCATCATTGTCCCCTGTCACTTGATGCTGACCTAAAGGTAATTGGGAGTCTTTGGGGACAGGATCATTAAAGCCCAGTTGACGGGACAAGTCCCTCCTAACAGCCCCCTGTTGTATAGAACCCACCATGAGGTGTACCCCCAAAGCTCTCCGGAGAGGTTCCCTTCTGAAAACGGGGTGATACCGTCCCCTGCTGGGGCAGGAAAAATTGTTTGAGGTCCTTAGTAGGGTTACTGAGGAGTCCGTTCAGCTTTGCCCACCTAACCCCAGTCTAGAAAGCTGTAGCAGGGCAGGTTCTCTGTCCCAGGCCTGTAATGCTACTGTGTCTTTAAATAGGCCCAAGCCGCGGCCTCAATTAGTTGGCCGGAACCGAATGCGTTCCCCCAGGAGAAGCCTGTCACCTCTCAGGGCAAACCACGGCCTCACTTTATATCAGTGCTCCCAGGGTGGGTGACTGGAGCCTCCCCGGGAGTCCACACAGAGCATAATTGAGTCCCGTTCCTTCTAGGCACCAAGCCGTGGACTCGCATTGTTGAGTGCGCCCGGCTGGGGGACCTACGGCCCGGTCTTCCGATCCGGGCTGTCCCAGGGGCTTCCCGATATTATGGGCCCTCTTCCGAGGTGTAGGAGAGGGGGATCCTTGCTCCAAATCTAGCGGTGGCGGGTCCCGACTGCCGAAGCGGACCGGAGCTCCTGGCTTAAGCCGCCATACCAGGTGCCCCGCGCATGCGCACTCCCTCGGAGTAGCCTTCTTTCATGACATAGTTTGCTTAGTGAATGGTCTTCCCTGCCACTGCGGGAGCCAATTCCTCTAACATCCCCAATGGACAAAGACTCAGAGAAGGTGTCAAAAAAATCTTAGCAATAGAATTGATAATAGAGATCACTTCCTCCCAATATTTGACAATAACCAGGCAACTACAAAAAAATGTGAAAAATCAGCAGGGGAGCGGTCACACCACCAACATTCCTGAGAAATTGATGCGTTAATTTATGTGGAGTAAAGTAAGCTCTGTGCACAATTTTATTTTTTTTTTCAAGAAAATTTATTGGTATTTTCATCAGCGTTAACATATATGAAATGAGTGTTTAGATATATCCTTAGACATATTGATACATAGAGAGGACAAATTGTGATAGACGAATATTTAAAGTTGAAAATATAACTTTGAGTATACAACAACAATCTAAGTACCTCGTGGGGAGACCGCCAGTGGCGGTCCCCTCACTGAGGTGGGGGGGGGGGGTATATAGAGGGGGGGAAGGGGTAGAGGAAGGGGAAGGGGGTAGAAAGAATACAATAGAGGGAGAAGAGGAGAAGAGGAGGTCAACCCAAAGGTGTGTATGATGAATTGACATTATAGAACAAAAACATTAAGGCACAAATAAGCTCTCATCCAGTTCATTTATCTAGTGGAGCACCCTCAATCTACAGGAGGCATCTTTTCGGCTCCTGTTCCGACCGTTGTGTTATTATGGCACCCTGTGAGCCCATTTCCATGTAAAACGTTTGTGCTTTAGAGGATCCGGTGGGTACAGGTCCAGCCGCTCCAGGTTATATAAATTGTCCAAGTCTTTGTGTACATCCTTCATTGTTGGGGGGGGGTGGGGGACAGCCATGCTCTCAGAATTGCTCTCCTGCCCGCCATGTAGCAAGTGGTGAGCCATGGTTGGTTTGCTTGTAGGATGCTTAGGCTCGGTTTATCCAGCACGGGCAATAATGGTTCAAAGGATCCAAAAAGTAATGGATATATGTTGTCATGGGGTGGTAGGCCTGTAGTGTTGGCTGTAGTAGTTCCAGCTTTGACCAGAACTGTCTTATCACTGGACATCCCCAGTGCCTGTGGAGGAGTGCAGGTTTCCTTGCTTTACAGTAGGGTGTGCACAATTTTAAATTGAATGAGCCTGTCTCTTTGGGAGACTAGATGACGGAAAGGAAGGTCGCAAATATCTTCCCAATCTTTGTCATCAAGCTCGGGTATATCCCTCAGCCACCTTTGCCGAAGACTGCAAAGGTCGGGGAGGGAGACCAACAGAAGAGGATTATATAACTAGAGTTGAGTGGACACCTGGATGTTCGAGTTCGTCGGGTTTGGCAGAACCTCGTGAAACTGTTTGAGTTCGGTACCGAACTCGATCCGAACTTGACCCCGGACACCGAACCCCATTGAAGTCAATGGTGACCAGAACTTTTGGGCACAAAAATGGCTGTAAAAAAGTAATGGAAAGAGCTAGAAGGCTGCAAGGGAAGCAAAATGGGGGTAAGAGTAGGACAAGTGCCCTGCAATCAAATGTGGATAGGGAAATAACTTAAAATCAACTAAAAAAAATAAAAATGGAAGGAGGAGGTGGATGTGGAGTAGGAGCCTAGAGGTTGACTAGGCCGTGACCGTGGCAGTGTAGGCGGAAGTGGCGGTGGCGGTGGTGGTGGAGGAGGAGGAGGAGGAGGTAGCCAACACTGTTTTTTGTTTGTTTCTTTTTTTTTAGAAATGGGGTAGCCCCCAAAATATTAAGACATATTAAAAAAAAAGGATACCAATGGCTGTGTGAGGCCGGTCTAAATGTGTATTCTGCACAAGGTACAGACAAGTCTTGTGGGATCCATGCCAGGTTCATTTTAATAAAGGTTAGCTTGTCCACGTTGGCCTGTGACAACACCCCCTGCCATACTAAACACACGTTCAGACAATACACTGGCTGCAGGGCAGGCCAGCACCTCCAAGGCATAAAGGGCAAGCTCAGGCCATGTGGCCAATATGGAGACCCAGAAGTTGAATGGGGCAGACCCATCAGTCAGTACGTGTAGGCGTGTGCACACATACTGTTCCACCATGTTGCTGAAATGCTGCCTCCTGCTAAGACGTTACCTATCAGCTGGTGGTGCTATTTGTTGTGGCGTGCTGCTGACAAAGCTTTTCCACATTTCGGCCATGCTAACCCTGCCTTCTGAGGTGCTGGCGGTGCCACAGCAGCATTGGTGACCACTTCCTTCGCCTTGTGCTTCCACTAAGCCTCCGGTGTCATTTGGGAATGCCCTCAGCAGCGCATCTATCAGAGTGCGCTTGTAGTCGCGCATCCTCTGATCCAGTGAGGGAATTAAGGACGACACGTTGTCCTTGTACCAGGGATCTAGCAGGGTGGCCACCCAGTAATCAGCACAAGTTAAAATGTGGGCAACTCGGCTGTCGTTGAGCAGGCACTGCAGCATGTAGTCGCTCATGTATGCCAGGCTGCCCAGAGGCAAAGACAAGCTGTCCTCTGTGGGAGGTGTATCATCTGTGTCCTCCGTATCCCCCCAGTCATGCTCCAGTGATGCTCATGAGCTGCATTGGGTGCCACCCTGCTGTGAACACGGTTCCTCCTCCTCATCATCCTCCTTGTCCTCATCCTCCAGAACTGTCCCCTGGCTTGAATATTTTTGACCTGGCCTATGCTGATGCAGGAACCCACCCTCCAAGCCACTTGTGAATGACTGGCCTGATAACCCTGTAAATGACCCCTCTTCCTCCTCCTCCTGTGTCACAGCCTCTTCCATCATCGCCCAAAGTGTTTTTTCAAGGAGACATAGAAGTGGGATAGTAACGCTGAGAACAGCATCATCGGCACTGGCCATGTTGGTGGAGTACTCGAAACACCACAATATGGTACACAGGTCTCGCATGGAGGCCCACTCGTTGGTGGTGAAGTGGTGCTGTTCCGCAGAGCGACTGACCCGTGCGTGCTGCAGCTGAAACTCCACTGTTGCCTGCTGCTGCTCGCACAGTATCTCCAGGATGTGCAAGATGGATTTCCACCTTGTTGGCACGTCGCATAGGAGGCGGTGAGTGGGAAGGCTGAAGTTCTGCTGCAGCGCAGACAGGCGAGTAGCAGCAGGGTGAGAACGCCGAAAGCGCGCACAGGCGCCCGCACTTTCTGCAGCAGCTCTGACATATCCGGATGTTTTTTTTAGAAATTTCTGCACCACCAAATTCAGCACATGCGCCAGGCTAGGGACTGCGTCAAACCGGCTAGGCCCAGAGCTGCTACAAGATTTCGCCCATTATCGCACACCACCAGGCCGGGCTTGAGGCTCCGTGGCAACAACCACTCATCGGTCTGTTGTTCAATACCCATCCACAGCTCCTGCGCAGTGTGGGGTTATCCTGCAAACATATCAGTTTTAAAACATCCTGCTGTCGTTTACCCCCGGATGTGCTGAAGTTGGTGGTGAAGGTGTCACGCTGAGTGAATGAGGAGGTGGTAGAGGAGGAGGAGGAGGAAGCGCAGTAGGAGGAGGAGGCAACCGGAGGCAAAGAGAAATGCCCTGCAATCCTGGGTGGTGGAAGGACATGCGCCAAACGGCTAGCCACCTCAGGCCCACCCGCCACTACATTTGCCCAGTGTGCAGTTAGTGAGATATAGCGTTGATTACTGGTCCACATATCAGTGGTTATGTGGACCTTGCCACAGATGGTGTTGCGCAGTGCACACTTGATCTCGTCCCCAACTTGTTTGTGCAGGGAAGGGATGGCTCGCCTGGAAAAGTAGTGGCGGCGGGGAACCACGTACTGTGGAACAGCCACGGCCATCAGGTTTTTAAAACTGTCCGTGTCCACCAGACGGAATGACAGCATTTCAAAGGCCAGGAATTTTTAAATGCTGGCATTCAGGGCCAGGGATCACGGGTGGGTAGGGGGGTACTTCCTCTTTCTCTCCTGTGTTTGGGAGATGGAGAGCTGTAAGCTTCAATGGGACCATGTGGAAATGCTTGGGGACGGTGGCGGACATGGTGGCATTGCTGTCACATCATCTGTTTGCTGGGTGGCAGGTGACACTGGCACTGTAGAGGTGGAGGAAGAGGCAGAGGCAGCAGCAGAAGAGGAAGCAGGAGGAGGCCGAGACCTTTCTTGGATTTTGAGGTACTTACTCCACTGCATCAAGTGCTTTGCATTTAGATGCCTGGTCATGGAGGTTGTGCTCAGGTTTAGAACATTTGTGCCTCGCTTCAGCCTCTCATTGCACAGTGTGCAAACCACTTGTGTCTTGTAGTCAGCACATTGTCTGAAGAACTGCCACGCTGGTAATGCAGTTGTATTTGTTTTTAGAACGATAAACTGTCCCTCAGAGCACCCACAGGAACGTTTCCCTAATGCACTATAAGATGATTCTGAACGCTAATGTGTCCCTCACAGGACCACAATGACCTAATTCAGTCTGAGATGGTTGTGAACGCTAATTTTTCCCTCACAGCAGCGGCATGAAGCTCTCCCTACTCTAGTCTGAGACAATCTGACATGCAGCGCTACATGACTCCAGCCTCATATAGAGGCTGGGTCACATGATGCACTGGCCAATCACAGCCATGCCATTAGTAGGCATGGCTGTGATGGCTTCTAAGGGCAAACTAGTGAAAACTTGTTGATTGACTGCCCAGCAGCTATAGAAAAGTCGTCAAAAATACCCGAATACCGAACCCGATCCAGGACTTTTTTTTTTAATGTCCGGGATTGGGTTCGGGGCACGGACACTCCAAAGTCCGGTACGAAATTTTACAGTCAAGGTTCGTTCAACTCTATATATAACATAGAGGTAGGTTTCTCCGAGCACTCTGTCCGGATTACATGTTCCAAAGAAAGTTTCAACCTCAGGGAGATATTGGAAAATTGGCTACTGAAAGCATGGGACAACTGAAGATATCTGAACAAATGAGAAAACGGGACATTGAAGTCAGTGGAGAGGGATGTAAAGGACCGCAGGGAACCGTTAGCAACTACATGGGGGACAAGCATAAGTTTCTGATTTTCAAATTTTCGTCCTTATTTTCAGATTTTCTTTCTTTCAAATTTTTAGATTTTCGGTTATATTTTCGGATTTCGGAATTTTCTGATTTTCGGATTTTCGAATTTCCGAATTTTTTCGAAGTTACAAATTTATTTAAAATAACACATTTCAATCATAACAAATAACCCAAAAAGCGAAACGGCAGTACACATGTCTAGGAGGCACCCACAGGGCGATTCTGGTGGGGACCATGTACCACCACAATAATACCTTGTAGTTAACTTCGATCAGAGAGGTATTACTGATTGATTTTGTGGTTCCCTGGGCCAATCTATGCTTTTCTGCAGGGTCTAAGACTTCTCCCATCCCATCTCTGATGTCCTATCCCAGCTTTCCATATAAGGACGTTTTCCTTCTGTGGAGGTCAAAATACTGTAAACCTTGGATATATACATTTTTTTTTTTTCCAAAAAGATTTTTATTGAGTTTTTACAGTTTACATTGCAATACAAGGGAAGATATATAAAAGAGGGTTTACAAATCAAAAATTGCTTGTGTGCAATGAAACCGGTCTTAAGGTATACCCTACAAATAACACATTTCTCTCTACTTCAAACTCACAATGTTATATAACAGGATTATAATACTCAAGTTTCAGGATTCTGTCTTTAGTCCCAGGGTTATAAATCTTTATTCCGTGCGGTTCCTCTGTGTTTGTTCCCTTCGCACTTCCACCCCGGAAGGGTACTTGCTGTGGCTGTGCTGGAGGGTGTCTGGTAGTCTTTGTTGTTGCGTCCGGTCTCCGCTTATTGTCAGAATGTCTCAACCTGGGTATAGTCTTCCCTATCCGTATAGAAGTCGCAGGGGTTTGTCTTCTACTATAGCCCGTCTTGTAGTGTTTGTTCTCAAGTTATGCAATGCACATTGGGGTTTTGGTCTGAGGGATTACTGAGGGAGGGGTGGGAGGGGTTTACTGGGGTCAGATGGGTCTGAGGGAGGGAAGGGGGGAGGGGGAGGAAGGTCCCCGGGCACTGTCCGCAGGCCATGTTGTGAATGGTAAACATATACATTAAAGGGGTATTGAAAATGTGTAAAATAAAGGGTCTTCCGCTTTAAGAGTTTAGGAGAGTTCGAATTCTGCAGTACTTGCAAAATGTAGCCAGCGCATCCAAGTTTTATGAAATTTTTCTGGTGTTTCCCTTACCTGGTGGACTAAATCTTCCATTTCTGCAACTCGGTTAACCCTGATTAGCCATTCCCGTATGGTCGGTGGGTCTTTATCTCGCCATCGTTTGGGTATGCACATTTTAGCCGCGTTTATAAGGTGGAGAGTAAGGGACTTTTTGTATGCCGATTGAGCTATGGAAGTGTGGTGAAGTAGATATTGTGCTGGGGTGTAGTCAGGGGTAAAGGTTGTAATTCTGCTTATGTGTCCGTGTATCTCTTTCCAAAAAGGTTGGATAGTCGGGCACTCCCACTATACATGAAGGATCGACCCTATTGATTTGTGGCATCTCCGTAAACCTTGGATATATAACCCAAATGTTATCAATACCTTTGCATATATGCTCCATAGGTGTAGTCGTGGGCAAGTCAGATGTTTTTTTCAAAGATGTAATACAATGAGCTATCTGGGTATATCTGTAATATTCTGAAGACGGTAGATCATATTTCTCTTGTAAGCTTTGAATTGACAAGACGCCTTCACGGTCATAAACATCAGCAATGAGCAACAATCCTTTGTTAGTCCACCAGACAAAATCTTACTATTTTGTGGTTAGTAGTCTCCCTTTCCCATGTCTATCTCACAGAAGTTTACAATTACCAATACAGACAGTTTGCGTAAGTCTCCAACATCTTCTACAGAGGGTACCTTGGTATATTGGGACCTCCTTGAGAAATCCTGTTTTTGAGAACATATGGAACAACTTATGCTCAAATATCTTAGAAAAGGTATTTTTTAGAGGGACAGATTCAGGATACCTAGTCACATAAATGAGAACTACTAGTATATATTGGTCACCCCCAAGACCCAATATGCTCAAATGGTACTTTGACTATAGGAAGAAGTACTAAGGGCCCATAGCTGTTAAATGGAAAGTGTGACAGGAAGCAGAGCATCTCTGAACCTCAATCTTCAACTTCCACAAGTAAAACTAAGAGGCTATCTGTGCCTCCATTTCTTCAGCCATCAGGTGTCCTCCTAGTTCTTCATTGTGGGCTACATTAAGCACCACCAATCTATATGTCTTGGTAGCCATGAATTGCTCTACATCCTCCTTGTTGACCTCCATAATTAAGAAACTGGCATTTGTGGTACTCAAATAATAACAATAACTTGCTATCTAGCATTGCCAAATGTTCTCTTTGACACACCCAAGTCAGGACCCATTGGTTTGAAAGAGGCTTTCTCATCATCCTCCCTGACTATAACCTGTAATGAGAAAGGTACACCCCCTCCTGGAAGCTTTAGGAGACATTGATACACATGAAGAAACAGGGTTTAATTTTCTAGCAGGTAGACCATCCACCATGGTGTATTTATTCACTATGTCTACCATCTGATCCACAGATTTTGGGTCTCTCTTGCTGACTAATGATATAAACCACCAGGTGATCAGATGCGGGCCCATCATGACCTGATCCACCAGTTGGGACCCAGACAGAGCCTCCAAGTGCAGTCACTTCTTGCTTTTAATGTTTTTTATTATTTTCTTACAGCATAAAGACATTTGTGAAACATTCACATACAAAAAGAAAAAGGAAATGTCATTATTTAATTTTTCGATATAGAGAAGTAGAAAATTAACAAACCTATATCCTTTATACCCAGGCAAAGAGGTGCAAAAACATATACGGATAACTGCCCGAGTGGTTTGATTATAATTTTCCTCAACAGGAGGAGAGTTATAAGGAGGTGCTGTGATCCTTATTGAAAGTAAGATCATTATTTGACCAACTTATATTGCCTCTAAGCGAGCTTTAACATAGCATGAACATTTTAGCCACTTCCTTACTGGGCACTTAAACCCCCTTCCTGCCCAGACCAATTTTCGGCTTTCAGCGCTGTCCCATTTTGAATGACAATTGCGCGGTCGTGCAACGTTGTACCCAAATAAAATTTGCGTCTTTTTTTTTTCCCACAAATAGAGGTTTCTTTTGGTGGTATTTGATCCCCTCTGCGTCATTTCTGATCGCCGCTATAAACAAAAAAAAGAGTGACAATTTTGCAAAAAAAGAACAATATTTTTTACTTTTTGCTAAAATACAAATCCATAAAAAAAAAGAAAAAAAATTATTCATCAGTTTAGGCCGATATATATTCTTCTACATATTTTTGGTAAAAAAAAATCGCAATCGGCGTATATTGATTTGGTTTGCGCAAAAGTTATCGCGTCTCAAACTATGGGAATTGATTTATGGTGTTTTTATTTTTTTATACTAGTAATGGCGGCGATCTGCGATTTTTATCGGGACTGCAGCAGAAATGTCGGACATTTTTTACACATTTTTGGGACCAATGACATTTATACAGCGATCAGAAATTTAAATGTCCACTGATTACTGTATAAATGTCATTGGCAGTGAAGGGGTTAACCTGCAGGGGGCAGTGAAGGGGTTAACAATGTTCCCTGGGCGTGTTCTAACTGTGGGGCTGGTCGGGACATAACAGATCTAACTGATCCCAGTGACAGGGATCAGTAGATCTGTCCTGTCACAGAACGGAGAACCGCCAGCTCTGCAAGGCGATCGTGGGTCTCGAGCGGACATCGAGTCCGTCCGACCCACGGGCACGCCCGCGCAGAGATGTCGTCGCGGCATTTCAGATCCGCGCTGGAGCCGTACTTCAGCAATAGCGCGGATCTGTAGGGGTTAAAGAGGGTTTACAGGTAGCTCCTCAACACAATATCTCCAAGGGTGTCACGTAGTTA
>BLSH010084770.1:44338-59454 GCA_018402905.1 Glandirana rugosa | reverse complement strand
AATTATACAGAGTTATAAAACGCCCGATGGGGTTAATCTTTTTTTTTTGTTTGTTTTTGTCACAAACGATGGAGGAGGAGGAGGAGGTGGTGGTGAAGGTGATGGATGTGGCGGTACCAGTACCGGAGGAGTTGGAGGATGAGGTGTAGGAGGAGGTAAAAAAATTACACTAAAATTCAATAAAGGGATAGGTGTAAACAAACGTCCCGTGAACAGGATGAGAATGGGGGTAAAACGAAGGAAAACGTCGGGAGATCGAGAAAGGTCTTGAAAAAATCTCGGTAAAAACACGGGTTTTCAAGCCCAGTGGTAACTGAAGTTACCCCAAGCCCAAGGCCCCAGTTCAAGCCCAGTTCAAGCCCCGGCTTGAGTTTGAAAAAGCGTTTCAAGCCGGCTTGGGTGGCTTGGGCTTGTAGGTCCACAGGCTAGTTGAGATCAGGGGCTAGAGGGCTGCAAAAGGAAGCAAAATGGGGGTAAGAGTAGGACAAGTGCCCTGCAAACAAATGTGGATAGGGAAATAACTTAAAATCACATTAAAAAAATGGAGGAGGATGTGGAGTAGGAGGTTGAGGAGGCCATGACCATGGCGGTGTAGGTAGTGGAAGTGGTGGTGGAGGAGGAGGAGGAGGTAGCAAACACTGTTTTTGTTTGTTTTTTTTTTCTAATTGGGGTAGCCCGCAAAATATTGAGACATATTAAGAAAAAAAAAGTATACCAATGGCTGTGTGAGGCCGGTCTAAATGGCTATTCTGCACAAGGTACAGACAAGTCTTGTGGGATCCATGCCTGATTCATTTTAATAAAGGTTAGCTTGTCCACATTGGCTGCGGACAGGCAGCTGCGCTTGTCTGTGACAACGTCCCCTGCCATGCTAAACACACGTTCAGACAATACACTGACTGGCTGCAGGGCAGGCCAGCATCTCCAAGGCATAAAGGGTGTCATTTGGGAATGCCCTCAGCAGCGCCTCTACCAGCGTGCGCTTGTAGTCACGCACCTTCCGATCACGATCCAGTGAGGGAATTAAGGACGGCACGTTGTCCTTGTAATGGGGATCCAACAGGGTGGCCTCCCAGTAATCGGCACAAGTTACAATGAGGGCTTGAAACTCAGTGGCGATAACCACTCATCGGTCTGTTGTTCAATGCCGATCCGCGGCTGTTGCGCAGTGTGGGGTTTATCCCCCAAACATATCAGCTTTAAAAAAGCCTGCTGTCATTTCCCCCTGGATGTGCTGAAGTTGGTGGTGAAGGTGTTACGCTGACCGGATGAGGAGGTGGTAGAGGAGGAGGAAGCGGAGTAGGAGGAGGAGGCAACAGGAGGCAAAGAGAAATGTCCTGCAATCCTCGGTGGCGGAAGGACATGCACCAAACTGCTATCCGCCTCAGGCCCACACACCACTACATTTGCCCAGTGTGCAGTTAGCGAGATATAGCATCCCTGCCCATGCTTACTGATTATCAGTGGTTATGTGGACCTTGCCACAGATGGCATTGCGCAGTGCACACTTGATCTTGTCCCCGACTTGTTTGTGCAGGGAAGGGATGGCTCGTCTGGAAAAGTAGTGGCAGCTGGGAACCATGTACTGTGGGACAGCCACCGCCATCAGGTTTTTGAAACTGTCTGTGTCCACCAGACGGAATGACAGCATTTTAAAGGCCAGGAATTTTGAAATGGTGGCATTCAGGTCCAGGGATCGCTTGTGGGTAGGGGGGTACTTCCTCTTTCTCTCCAGTGTTTGGGAGATGGACAGCTGCAAGCTTCCATGGGACCATGGTGTGGAAATGCTTGGGGACGGTGGCGGACATGGTGGCATTGCTGTCACATTGTCTGTTTGCTGGGTGGCAGGTGACACTGTCACTGTAGAGGTGGAGGAAGAGGTCGAGGCAGCAGCAGAAGAGGAAGCAGGAGAAGGCCGAGACCTTTCTTGGATTTTGAGGTGCTTATTCCACTGCAGCTCATGCTTTGCATGTAGATGCCTGGTCATGGAGGTTCTGCTCAGGTTTAGAACATTTATGCCTCTCTTCAGGCTCTGATTGCACAGCGTCAAGCCACTCGTGTCTTGTCGTCAGCACATTGTCTGAAGAACTGACATGCCGGGGATCTCCTTTGAGCTGCCTTTGGTGTGCTAGGTCCTTGGGTGCGGTGGGTAGTAGCAGGCATACTGTCTAGGGGACGGTCGCTCCGCTTTTGCAACCTGCTTCCTCTTTTGCTGTGCTGGTGCCTCTGTGTGACCACCACCTCTTCCTCCAAACTGCACACCTCACTTGCATGACCTTCATTCCATGTGGGGTCTAGGACCTCATCATCCTCCATATCATCTTCCACCCACTCTTCACCACTGCCCTCCTTGTCGGTCTTCACTCTGTGGAAAGCCGCAGCAGTTGGCACCTGTGTTTTGTCATCATCAGAGACGTGCTGCGGTGGTGTTTCCATGTCCTTATCCTGAACCAGAAGTGGTTGGGCGTCGGCTCATACAATGTCTTCCACTTCTGGGGCAGGGCTATATGGATGGCCCACGGAAAGCACACCAGCAGAGTCATCAAAAAGCATAAAAGACTGCTGCATGACTTGGGGCTCAGACTGCTTGGCTGATTTACAAGGGGCTGAGGTGAAAGACAGATGGCCATGGGGTTCAGGTGCCAACTCTGAGCTTTCAGCAAGAGACCAGGTGGGAGACAATGTGAAGGAACTGGAGGCATTGTCAGCCACACAATCTACTATCGCCTGTACTTGTTCTGGCCTCACCATTCGTTGAGCGGCATTCGGGCATACCATATAACGTTGAAGATTCTGTCTGCTACTCGCACCTGAGGAAGTTGTTTCACTTGTGCGTGTAGCTGGCACAGATCGACCACATCCTCTCCTTGCAACAGGAGCTTCACCAACTCCACCAACACCAGCAGCACCAGCAGCACCACGACCACGATCACTTCCCTTATTTGACGCTCTCCTCATTCTGGACGCAAATGTACTATTTAGCACAAATTTCAATTATTTGTTAAACCAGCAATGTAGACGCACTTTTTAATTTTGTGCAAGAAATGCACAACAAGGTGCAAATGTACTAAGTAGCACTATTTATTAATAATAAAAAAAAAGAATAATAAATTATTATTCTTTTTTTTTTTTAAACCAGCAATGTAGATGCACTTTTTATTTTTGTGCAAAAAATGCACCACTCACACCAGCAGAAGGAACCTCTCCCTACACCAGTATGAGATGATTTTATAATGGTAATCCGTCCCTCACAGCAGCAGCAGGAACCTCTCCCTATACTAGTATGAAATGATTTTTATAACAGTAATCTGTCCCTCACACCAGCAGCAGGAACCTCTCCCTATACCAGTATGAGATGATTTTATGAAGGTAATCTGTCCCTCACACCAGCAGCAGCAGCAGGAACCTCTCCCTATACCAGTATGAGATGATTTTATAACGGTAATCTGTCCCTCCCAGCAGCAGCAGGAACCTCTCCCTATAGCAGTATGAGTATGAGGTGTTTCACTTGTGCGTGTAGCTGGCACAGATCGACCACGTCCTCTCCTTGCAACAGGAGTTTCACCAACTCCACCAACACCAGCAGCACCAGCAGCACCACGACCACGACCACATCCCTTATTTGACGCTCTCCTCATTCTGGACGCAAATGTACTATTTAGCACAAATTTCAATTATTTGTTAAACCAGCAATGTAGACGCACTTTTTAATTTTGTGCAAGAAATGCACAACAATGTTCAAATGTACTATGTAGCACTATTTATTAATAATAAAAAAAAAGAATAATAAATTATTATTCTTTTTTTTTTTTTTAAACCAGCAATGTAGATGCACTTTTTATTTTTGTGCAAAAAATGCACCACTCACACCAGCAGAAGGAACCTCTCCCTACACCAGTATGAGATGATTTTTATAACAGTAATCTGTCCCTCACACCAGCAGCAGGAACCTCTCCCTATACCAGTATGAGATGATTTTATAATGGTAATCTGTCCCTCACACCAGCAGCAGCAGCAGCAGGAACCTCTCCCTCTACCAGTATGAAATGATTTTATAACGGTAATCCGTCCCTCCCAGCAGCAGCAGGATCCCCTCCCTATACCAGTATGAGTATGAGGTGTTTCACTTGTGCGTGTAGCTGGCACAGATCGACCACATCCTCTCCTTGCAGCAGGAGCTTCACCAACTCCACCAACACCAGCAGCACCAGCAGCACCAGCAGCACCAGCAGCACCATGACCACGACCACGTCCCTTATTTGGCGCTCTCCTCATTCTGGACGCAAATGTACTATTTAGCACAAATTTCAATTATTTGCTAAAGCAGCAATGTAGACGCACTTTTTAATTTTGTGCAAGAAATGCACAACAAGGTGCAAATGTACCATGTAGCACTATTTATTAATAATAAAAAAAGAATAATAAATTATTATTCTTTTTTTTTAAACCAGCAATGTAGATGCACTTTTTATTTTTGTGCAAAAAATGCACCACTTTTACCAGCAAAAGGAACCTCTCCCTACACCAGCATGAGATGATTTTAGAACTCTAATCTATCCCTCGCAGCAGCAGGAACCTCTCCCTACACCAGTATGAGATGATTTTAGAATGCTAATCTGTCCCTCACAGCACCGCCAGGAACCTCTCCCTACTCCAGTATGAGATGATTTTAGAACGATAATCTGTTCCTCACAGCCCCCCCAGGAACGTCTCCCTACATCAGTATGAGATGATTTTAGAACACTAATCTGTCCCTCACAGCACCGCCAGGAACCTCTCCCTAATCCAGTATGAGATGATTTTAGAACGGTAATCTGTCCCTCACACCAGCAGCAGGAACCTCTCCCTATACCAGTATGAGATGATTTTATAACGCTAATCTGCCCTCACAGTGGCGGCAGGAACCTCTCCCTATACCAGTATGAGATGATTTTAATTTCAATAGTTTTTATTGAAAACCAGTTGCATTTTACAGGCACAAGTAGCATATTTTCAAAGGCATCATATAGTGGTACAGAACATAAATATTACTACAATTAGATTGCTGACCAGTTGTTTTACATACAGTTTATTTTGCATTCAGTGACATTCTTGGTGCCCACCCCCGTCTGCTCTTGGTTTACTAACGAGTCCCTAGGGGCCTCCTAAAAGAACTCTTGGGGATTGGCCCTGAAGTGGGTCAGAACCTGTGTCGTGGTTTATAATGAGGGGTCTGTACCAGCCCACCAGGGGAACACACTGCGGGGGGGGAGCAGGCCCGCCAACAGGAACCACGCCGCTGGCCCCCCGGGAGGACGCCCATTCTCCTCTCTTGGGAACAAACGGCTCAATGTAGGTTTTTCAATTGGTTAAAGTACCATACTGCAAAAGGTATTCCAATCTTTTAACGAGCTGAGAAATACTAAAGAGAGAGAAAAAAAAAGTATAAACCATAACATATGTGTAACTAAGAACAAATTCACCTTGATACTGTGGCACGTTGAGGATGGGGAGAGAAATTCAATATTTTAAGATTACAATAAGCCCAATATCGGTAGACTTGTTGTTGGATATTATCACTTGTCTGTTAGTTTATACCAGTCAATCCAAGGTCTCCATATTGGTAGTTTACTATGATGTTGCCCTACGGAAGCTGCGTACATCAGCTCATACGTTACATGTAGGTTGATTGTTCTGACTACTTCGCCTAATCAAGGGGTCTCGGTTTTCTTCCAATGTCTAACTACCTCCAACCTAGCACCCAGAAGAATCTGAGAGATCAAATGTCTCCATTGTGGTGGGGTGGAGTCTAGAGACAGGGATAGGATAGCCAAGCCCGGATCAGGCGCAAGCCGTCGGTTTGTAATTTGTGTTATCAGTTTAAATATTTTCCCCCAAAAGGAATGTATTTTTGGACAGGCCCATAGAATATGCCAGAGAGAGCCTCTGAGCCCACAGTCTTTCCAGCATTGTGGCGAGCACTGGGGGTTGAATCTATGTATCCTTGTGGGGGTCAAGTACCACCGTAATAATATCTTTTGTGTCAATTCCCATAATCCCGCACTTTTGGTGGACGTATATGTAATCTTAAGGGCCTTTTGCCATTGTTCAGAAGTGTATTGGGAGTTGATGTCGTTTTCCCATATTAACATGGAGGGGGATTTGGTAAATGTAATTTTCTGGTTAAGAAAATTATAAAATAGGGAAATGCCCTTAATTTTAGAGATCGGGTTGGTGTAGTAGAGAGCAATTCTCCATGGCAGTTTTGTTGATTAGTCAGGATTGGTCCCGAAAAAGTGAGAAACTTGGTTGTATCTGTACAATTCAACTGAGTCGAGTCCAAATTCAATTTGGAGGGTTCTGAATGTTTTCATGGATGGCCCTATCATAAGATCCTCCACAGTGTGGATCCCTTTAGTTACCCAGTGATGGACTTTTAGGTTGGGGATTCGGAGTGCTAGGCTGGGTATGGGCATTGGGAAGTTGGTCAACCTTTGCTCACTTATGCTCGATTTTAGCAAAAATGACCAAGCTTGTAGTGCTGCCACCAGGATGGGTTCCATTTTGAGTGGATTGTGGGACATGAACTTGCTAGCCATTAAGAGATCATATAGATTTTTATTTGGGCACTGTACCTGTTCCAGTTCCTGCCATCTAGCTTTGTTTGATTTGGGGAACCAAGCTTTCAATTGAGCTAGAATTGTTGCTATATAGTAGTCTTTAAGTACTACATGCCCCATCCCTCCCGCTCTTGTGGCCTTAATCATTTTTTTGAATGCGCATCTGGCTTTTTTGCCTTTCCATAAAAAAATATTTAACATAGATTGAGCTTTCTTGAAAAAGGATTCTGGGACTGGAATGGGAAGGGCTCTGAATAAATATATAAATTGTGGCAAGATGATCATTTTAAAAGCCGCCAGATGACCCGTCCAGGTCAGTTCTGTCCTGGACAAGTCCCCTAGTTTTATGTGTAGGTTTGCTAGAAAGGAAGTATAGTTATCTTCCACTAAGTGTCTTATTCTAGCAGTGAGCGTGATGCCCAAATATTTTATTCCCCTTTCTTGCCAGGTATATGGAAACCTTGTCTTGAGCTCATCCCTCACCTGAGGAGAGATTCCCAATCCCAAAATGTAGGATTTGCTCTCATTAACCTTGTAATATGAGATCCTGTTAAATAGGTTCAAAGTGTCGTGTACTGCAGCCAGAGAGGAACCCGCTTCTGTGATAGACATAATTATGTCGTCCGCGAAGAGGCTTATTGTATGGACCGTGGTCCTTATGCCAAAACCCTTGATTAGCGGGTGAGATCTGATAAATATAGCCAACGGTTCTATAAGCAGATTGAATATCAATGGGGATAGGGGGCAGCCCTGTCTGGTTGGTAATTTTGAAAGGCTGAGACAGGACTCCCCCTGTGTATACTCTGGCCGATGGAGAAGAATACAATGCCATTATAGCTGTGAGAATGTTGCCCGTAAAACCAAAGGAGTGTAGCGTTTTTGTCAGGTATAGCCAATTGATGCGGTCAAAGGCCTTCTCTGCATCCAGCGCCAAGAGCAGAGAAGGCCTTTTTTGGACCTCAGCCAAATGCACAATATTTACCAGTCTGCGGGTAGCATCCGAGGTCTGTCTATTTTGGGTGAACCTGGTCTGGTCTGGGTGGATCAGTTCAGGCATTATGTGTACAAGTCTCTGGGCAATTAGTTTTGCATACAATTTTAAATCAATATTTAATAGTGAGTCGGGTTCCTTCCTTGGCTTAGGCAGTGTTATAATGAGGGCTTCAAGCATCTCAGGAGGGAAAGAGGAGGAGGCAGCGGCAGAATTAAAAATGTTTTCTAACAATTACTATTATAAACAATTCTAAACAATTTAGTAATTGTTTGAATTCTTTATAATATTCCCCACTAAACCCATCTGGCCCTGGAGATTTGTTTAGAGGGAGAGATTCAATATTGTCTTGGATTTCTATCGCATTAAATGGGGTGTTAAGAGATTCGAGTTGGGCTTGTGTCAGTTTAGGTATGGGTAGGCTAGACAGGAAACTTTCAATTTCCTCCGTTGTGGGTTGATGGGTGGTGTTATCGTCTTTAAGATTATATAAGGAACCGTAAAAATGAGTGAAAGCATCTGCTATTTTTTGGGGATGGAACTCTTTTGCTTTAGTGTTGGGGTGGATTATGTAGGAAATTTTGGATTTGTGTCTAAACCCTCTAATTTTTTGCGCTAGAACTTTACCCGCTTTGTTGCCTGTAGTGTAGTGTGTCATTTTTAATCTTCTGGCTGACCTTTTGAATTCTTCTAGCAGGGTAAGTCTCAAGTCATATCTGAGTTGGGTCAGCTTTTGAGATAATTTTAGTGATGGGGTACTTTTGTTTTGGGTGTCCATATCCGAGATTTCTCTCGTCAAACCCGTGATACGTTCCTGCCGCTGCCTTCTGGCTCTCGCCCCCAACTGAATTAAAAAACCTCTAATATACGCCCTATGGGCGTTCCAAAGAGTAAAATGGTTTTGCACCGAATTTTTGTTTTCTGCAAAATATTGCTCTAAATGGAGTTGAACAATGTCCCTGTATTCTGTTCATTGTAAAAGGCACGGGTTTACTCTCCATATGGGACTCGTGGATGAGGTTGCCATGTCTTCTATCTCTAGTGTGACAGAGGCATGATCCGACCAAGTGATCATATTGATGGTCGATGCTTTGGTTTTGTTAAGTATATGTTGGTCCACTAGGAAAAGGTCTATTTTTGTGTATATTCGATGTGGAGAGGAGAAGAATGTGAAGTCTCTCTCACTAGCATGTGTAAATCTCCAAGCATCATACTGGTTTTGCTTGTGCAGGGTTGTCTGAAAGTTAGGGCCTCTGCTCTTAGCCATAGACGTAGAGTCTAATGCTGGGTCTGGAGTGGTGTTAAAGTCTCCGCAAAGTATGAGTGCTCCTCTTTGGTGTTGCCGGATTTTCCTCATTATTTTGTTAAAGAAGTGTATCTGATGACTGTTCGGTGAGTATACATTAACAATTGTATAAGTTGTGGAGTTAAGATCACAGACAAGGATCAGATATCTTCCCTGTGGGTCAGCAATCTCTGCATGTAACTTGAATGCTATTGTGTCTCTAAAAGCCGTCAACACACCTCTTACCTTAGTTCCAGCATTGGCTGTAAATATATGTGGGAAACTTTTGTGGCTACATCGGGGAGGTGTTGGCGCGGCGAAGTGTGTCTCCTGAGCGCAAACTATGTCACAGTGATTTTGCAGTGCTTCATTCCATAAGGATTTCCTTTTGACCGGGTGATTTAGACCCTTGGTGTTGATGGTTATTAACTTAATCCCCATCTGTGGTTTGAAAGTTAAAGATACTGTGCGTGGCTTTACTTCTTAGTGTGATTTGAGATTCCTCCAGTGCGCTAGCTTGAGCACCCCGGAGGAATGTCTTCCTCGGATCAATAAGTGAGGTAATGTACTCACAGTTCAATGCATTTTCTGTGATGCTTCTGCTCCACCAAATACCCCAAGGCGGGGGCAGCCTACGAAGTCAATTTTTGTAGCTTGGCAAACAATTGGGTTCATAAGAGAAGGTGAAAAAAGAAAGATGTAAAAAAAAGAGGAACAGTAAACGGTAAACAAACCAGTGGTTAACATTATATGAAAACCACCATGGGTAATTTCTACCCAGAGGCAGCATAGCGCTGCTGAGTTGCATGGAGGGTTAAGTCTTAGCCTGAGAGTCAACCGGCCGACTGCCGGGGTAAGTTTGAACGTTTAGCTCATAATCTTAATTGTGTGTTTTGGCATTTTTGGTGGTGACAACTTTCCATTCCGGGTCAATATGTTGCGGGGAGGAATGGGGAGGAGAGTCGCTGGCAGGCTCGGGGAGAATTTTCCATTCTTTTAGGAGATCTATGCCCTGGTCTAGAGAATTCACAGTGAAGGTGCGGTTATTTCCAGTGATCATGAGTTTTGCGGGGTATCCCCACTTGTAAATTATTTTATGGTTTCGTAGAGCTTTGGTCACTGTGTTTAGGTTCCTTCGCTTTTGTAGTGTATATTGTGACAAATCAGCGTAGAATTGCAGTTTTTGGTACTGTGGGGGGATGTCAAGTTGACTGCGCATTGCTGTCATGAGGGCTTCTTTGATATGAAAAAAATATAGTCTCAGGATAACATCCCTGGGTACCTGTTCTGGCAGGTGTGTCGGTTTCGGCAGGCAGTGCATTCTATCGATTTTAACGTTCAGATCTGTGAGGCCTGGTATGAGATTTTTAAACATAGTCATCGCAAAGTCTCTCAGATCTGATTGTTGTACCGATTTGGGGACCTCCCTTATCTTAAAATTGTTTCTTCTTGATCTGTCTTCTAAGTCTGCTAATTTTGCTTTTACCCACTCTGAATCCTTCTCTCTATCCTCATGAGCGTCTACAAGGTCATTTATGGTTGTGGCATAGTCTCCCATTTTCATTTCAATGTGTGTAACTCTCTCCTCAACTGCCTGTATATCCTCATGATATTTGTGCATATGCGTGGCTATGTCCGTTTGGATAGTGCCCCTGAGGGAGAGCAGCATGTCCTTAAGGACCGTGTCCAGGATGGGTTGAAGAATTCAATCGAATCCGGCATCTCCCTTGTGTCATCTCCGGACTCGGACAAGGAGTGCTCCTCCGGGCTGAATCCATTGGCATCCAGCCTGGGTTTAGCCTTTACAAGGGCTATTAGATGCTGGGGTAGAAGGGCAGGGTGAGTGGCTGTTAGGGGAACCCCTATGTTTGGGCTGAGTCTCCTTAGCCTGTTGGGGATGGTGTGGCGTGGCAGCCGGGGAGATGTAGGCCCCAGCGCCATCTTGCCTACCTCCGCCCTGGCCCAGAGAAAAAAAGTCTATTAAGCGATGTGGCTTTTTATCATTCTTATGCTTCCTCGACATGATCCAGACGGTGACCCGGTCCGGAATGCCTCTTCAGCGGGTCCTGGGTCGCTGTGTATGAGCTGCTATGGGCTGCTTTTCCCCGTCGTCGGCTGGAGCTCTGAGCTTACGCGTCTGCTCAGCTCTGCATCAGGCCACACCCCCCTATGAGATGATTTTATAACGCTACTCTATCCCTCACAGTGGCAGCAGGAACCTCTCCCCATACTAGTATGAGGTGATTTTATAACAGTACTCACACCAGCAGCAGTAACCTCTCCCATACCAGTATGAGATGATTTTAGAACGATAATCTGTCCCTCACAGCACCACCAGGAACCTCTCCCTACTCCAGTATGAGATGATTTTAGAACGATAATCTGTCACTCACAGAAGCACCAGGAACCTCTCCCTACTCCAGTATGAGATTATTTTAGAACGCTAATCTGTCTCTCACAGCACTGCCAGGAACCTCTCCCTACTCCAGTATGAGATGATTTTATAACGGCAATCTGTACCGCACACCAGCAGCAGGAACCTCTCCCTATACCAGTATGAGAGGATTTTATAATGGTAATCTGTCCCTCACAGCAGCAGCAGGAACCTCTCCCTATACTAGTATAAGATGATTTTATAACGGTAATCTGTCCCTCACACCAGCAGCAGGAACCTCTCCCTATACTGGTATGAGATGATTTTATAATGCTAATCTGTCCCTCACAGCAGCAGCAGGAACCTCTCCCTATACTAGTATGAGATAATTTTATAACGGTAATCTGTCCCTCACAGCAGCAGCATGAACCTCTCCCTATACCAGTATGAGATGATTTTATAACGGTAATCTGTCCCTCACAGGAGCAGCAGGAACCTCTCCCTATACTAGTATGAGATGATTTTTATAACAGTAATCTGTCCCTCATACCAGCAGCAGGAACCTCTCCCTATACCAGTATAAGATTATTTTATAATGGTAATCTGTCCCTCACACCAGCAGCAGCAGGAACCTCTCCCTATACCAGTATGAGATGATTTTATAACGCTAATCTATCCCTCACAGCAGCAGCAGGAACCTCTCCCCATACTAGTGTGAGATGATTTTATAACAGTAATCTGTCCCTCACACCAGCAGCAGGAACCTCTCCCATACCAGTATGAGATGATTTTATAACGGTAATTTGTCCTTCACAGCAGCACCAGAAACCTCTCCCTACACCAGTATGAGATGATTTCAGAACGATAATCTGTCCCTCACAGCACCACCAGGAACCTCTCCCTACTCCAGTATGAGATGATTTTAGAACGATAATCTGTCACTCACAGCAGCACCAGGAACCTCTCCCTACTCCAGTATGAGATGATTTTAGAACGCTAATCTGTCCCTCACAGCACTGCCAGGAACCTCTCCCTACTCCAGTATGAGATGATTTTATAACGGTAATCTGTCCCTCACACCAGCAGCAGGAACTTCTCCCTATACCAGTATGAGATGATTTTATAATGCTAATCTGTCCCTCACAGCAGCAGCAGGAACCTCTCCCTATACTAGTATGAGATGATTTATAACGGTAATCTGTCCCTCACAGCAGCAGCAGGAACCTCTCCCTATACCAGTATGAGATGATTTTATAACGGTAAACTGTCCCTCACAGCAGCAGCAGGAACCTCTCCCTATACTAGTATGAGATGATTTTTATAACAGTAATCTGTCCCTCACACCAGCAGCAGGAACCTCTCCCTATACCAGTATGAGATGATTTTATAACTGTAATCTGTCCCTCACACCAGCAGCAGCAGGAACCTCTCCCTATACCAGTATGAGATGATTTTATAACGGTAATCTGTCCCTCCCAGCAGCAGCAGGAACCTCTCCCTATACCAGTATGAGATTATTTTATAGCGCTAATCTGTCCCTCACATTAGTAGGCATGGCTGTGATGGCTTCTAAGGGCAAACAAATGAAACGCTTGTTGATTGGCTGCCCTGCAGCTATTCAAAAGGTGCGAAAACATACCCGAATCCCGAACCCGGACTTTTTCTCAACTGTTGGGGTTCGGGTTCAGGACACGGACACCCTAAAGTCTGGTATGGACCCGAACTTTACAGTCCAGGTTCACTCAACTCTAATCAGGACCAATTGTTAAGAACTTCTAATATTTTTTTGTATAGAGGAGGAAAATTATGATTGTAAAGGTTATCTATTCTGAACATTAGTTTAATTCCCACGTATGGGACTGCAATGTCATTCCAGGTAAATGAGAACATTTCCTTAATGCGCTCCAACTCTGAAGGAGGGATGTTAACATTTAATGCCAACGATTTAGCAGAATTCACATTTAGAACTAATATCTTACTAAATTCCTGTAGGAGGGGGCAAATGTTAGGGAGAGAAATCAAGGGGGATGTGATGAATAAGAGCACGTCGTCAACAAAGAGAGCACATTTCTGTGATTGTAGGCCACAGTGCACCCCTTTGATATCTGGGTGTTCTCTTATTGCAACCTCCAAGGTTTCAATCGCAATAGCGATGGTCAGAGGTGAAAGCGGGAACCCCTGCCTAGTGCCCTTGGAAATAGGGAAGTGGTGTGAGTAAAATCCTTGTAGCCGAATCTGTGCTTTAGGAGTAAAGCGCCCCAGAATATTAAGGAATGATTGGCCAAAACCCCACATTTTCAAAACGCTAAACATATAATGCCATGAAAGGGAGTCAAATGCCTTTTGGAGGTCAATTCAAAGTAAACATCCTTCCTGGTGTTTGCTTCCATCCCAACCCAACTGGAGTAGAGAGATAACATCCACTGCCCTCTGAATCTGGTCAGGGCCTTGCCTCCCTAGCATAAAGCCCACTTGCTCCTTATGCACGTAAAGGCTAATGAAGGATGAGATTCAGGCTGCAAGGATTTTGGTTAAAATCTTAAGGTCATTATTAATTAAAGATATAGGGCGATAGTTACTTACTGAACTGACTTCCTTGCCCGGTTTTGGGATTGCATTGATAAATGCGGAATTAAGAGTTTTATCAAGAGTGGATCCCCTTTGTAGTACATTAAAAAATCTGGCTAAGTATGGAGAAAGGATTGGGGCAAAGAATTTGTAGTACAGGTTTGAGAAACCACCTGGGCCTGGGGATAAACGATTCTTTAATATTTGAATGGTTTGTGAGATTTCGTCAGAGGAATTGAATCTTCCAGGATAAGGCGATGGCGAGCCTGGGTAATTTAAAAGAGGCAAGAAATTTGTCAATATCAGATTGATTATGTAATTTATTGTCAGTGTAATCCTTCTGGTAAAACTCATGGAAGGCTCCCATTATTCATTGTGGATTCTGGGATAGAGTTCCTCCCTCCACCTTGATTTTGGGCAAGTAGAGTGAACAGGGTTTAGGGGAAAGCTTGGTTGCCAATAAGGAATTTGTTTTATCTTTTTGATGATAGAATCTTGGTCCACTCCATCTTAGATCAGTTTGTACATATGAAGAGTAGTGTTGAGCGAACCCGGACTGTAACGTTCGGGTCCGTACCGAACTTTTGGGTGTCCGTGGCACGGACCCGGACCCGGACATTTCAAAAATCGTTCGGGTTCGGTCCGGGGTTCTGCTATCTTACTCCACGTGTTGAGAAGCTGCAGGGCAGCCAATCAACAAGCGTTTCACTGGTTTGCCCTTAGAAGCCATCACAGCCATGCCTACTAATGGCATGGCTGTGATTGGCGAGTGCATCATGTGACCCAGCCTCTTTATAAGCTGGAGTCACAGTGCTGCAGTCACATGCTCCTTGGGTTAGTGTAGGGAAAGGAAGCTGAAAGCTTGAGGGACAGATTTGAGACATTTTAAGACCTGATCCTGCATCCTGAGATAGATTACTTTACTACTGCTGCCTGTGCTGTTGCTCTGAGGACAGATAGAAGAAATTAGAGATTTTACATACCGCTGCTTTGAGTTGCAGATCAAGCTCTGCATAAAACAACGATCGCTACGATCGTGCTCAACGATCAGATTGTTGGGGGAATTTGAGATTTCAAATACCGCTGCTTATCTAGTGAGATTCGTCGTCATACACTTTAGAGTTTAATGAGGGTGTTAGACTAGCAACACATGCTAGGGTGTTTGACTAGCAACACATGCTTGCATGCTAGCAAAGCAATCTGTCTCAAATTTGAGATTCGTCGTCATAAACTTTAGAGTTTAAGGGGGTTGTTAGACTAGCAAATCGTGCTAGCACCGTTAGCAACAAAATACGTCTC
>BLSH010084770.1:8224-34169 GCA_018402905.1 Glandirana rugosa | reverse complement strand
AGTGAAAAAAGGGGTAGACCACATTTACACAGGGATGCCGGTCCTAAGCTTTTGGTGTGTGTCCTAGGATGTAGACCCTGAGTATTGGGATGAACAAACGAGAGAGGAGGACTTGAAAAACCCCCACGACTGGATATATAAGGATTATAAAGTTTATACGACTCTCACACTAAAGAACGTGGCCGGAGGATGAGTCACTCCCTACCGACTTCTGAGACAGGGGGTGTCTACAAAAAGTAGTTGTCAATTGGTGTTACGTAATGTTAGTCTTGGGTCAAAACTCAAGAGTGCAAACAATGGGCTTAGGAGTTACTCGAACTCCTTTACATAGAAGACACCCCCTCTCCCGACCTTGGTCGAGTAGAAATAGAGATAGAGGGATAGAGGAGTGGAATGTTGAGGGCGAAATCCAGATTGAAGGGGGTCCAGTAGGTTATTCTTAACAAGGTGGTCACTCAGTTGGTTGTAGACTAGGCGTTCTAGGAGTTTGGAAGAAAAGAGGAGCAAGGAGATAGGGAGATAGAGATAAAGATGAGCTGGTTCCAGCCCTCTCCCCCACAGAAGATACATTTCCTCAAGCTCATTGAGGATTCGGGTAACAAACGTGAGAACTCAAAACTGGGTTCTGATTGTAATGCATTGTGGTTAACTGTTGATGAAAAACATCTGTGGGGGACAGAGTCTTCAGCCATCCCTCACTGAGTAGGAGGCCGGTGCAAGAAATCACACTCTCAGCATATTTGAAATATTAGGAATATATAGGTCAGCACCCCCAAAAAGTTCAGGAGGAGAGAGCAAACAAGTAGGGTTATGAGTCCCAGATGTAGGATCCTGTGTGTGGTTTTCGAATCCTGGCCGTAGGGACACATTTACACCAGATGGGGAAAAAAGTGAGGTGTAATTAAACTGTACTTGGGTGTTGCAAAGTATTTGATGGGGCCCCAACTTCAGGTCCCACTAAAGATATCAAACCAAGGCCGGGGAAAGCCAGGACGGTTGGACCCTGGAAAAGTTTGAAGTGCCCAGAGGGCCAAACAGATCCAAAGACAAGGGGTCCAATGAGAAAGAAACAGCCCAGAAATCCTCCCGGAATGAGTTCTAAAGGATGCTCTAGTGATCTTTGCTCTATAATTCAGGCAGGACGTCCATCCTTTGGTTTTTTTATGTTTGACTGAATTCCAGACAGGCGTTAGGGGACTAGATGGAAGTTGTTGGTTGTTGCTACTTGCACTGTGCCCTTGTGGAAACAGAGAGAAATCCTGGGAAATGAGGCCTATTTGCAGCAGGACACGTTCCCCTTCTTGGAAGGTAGTGAAGGTGGATGTTTTGTTTTTGAACTGGAACCTGAGGCTAAACGGGAAAAGCCACCAGTATTTGATCTCATCTTGAGACAAAATTGTCAGCAGGGGTTTAAAACCTCTCCTTCCCTGTATAGTGGAGGGGGAGAGGTCCGCAAAGACCTGGGTTGCATGGCCTTGAAAGAAAGTTGAGGTGTGGGTCGAGCTCTCCTAAAAATTTCCTCCTTGACCGCGTAGTAGTGAGGTTTGACAATTATGTCCCTTGGGAGACCGTCTGATCTGGGAGGCCCGAGGGTCCTATGTGCTCTGTCTAATTCCAGTTTGTGTGGCTAGATGTCAGGGATGAGGTCCTTTATGAATAAGTGGACTGTTTCCGGGGTGTCTTTAAATGTCTCAAGGATCCCCCGAATTCTGAAGTTGTACATCCTATTACGGTTTTCCAAATCATCTAATTTGGCGGTGACAGTTTCTAAGTGGGTTTGGAGGTCCTGAATTCGGTCAGTGTTCTGGTTAGTTCTTGTAATAGTGGAATCAAGTTTATGCTCAATCGCTTCCATGCAGATCCTAAATTCTGGAAATCTAATTTGATGTTGTTTGTTATTTTTCTGGCTGTGTTTGCAAGGCCATGGTCCAGTTATTCTGCAAATTTGGAAAACATATCCATCAGGCCTCCTTGCTGTTCAGGAGAGAAGCCTGATAGAGGATCCCCTTGTGGCAGCATGGGAGAGCTGGGAGAAAGTAGCAGTTCATCCATCGTGTGCCCAATGAGGGATTCAGTGGATGCAGGGGAAGCAAATCCTACCTGGGTGACATTGGAGAGGGCCCCTGGATGTTGGATGGAAGCTGACCGGAGTACTGAGAATTGATGGCTGTGTGTGAGATGCGGTGGCCATCTTGGAAGTCTCGGTCTATGCCCCGCTCGCTGAAAAATGTGGCTGCAGGTCTCTTTTTGTGGACCCCTGTGACATTGGGGTGTCCGGGGAGTAATCCCCTACCTGGTGGACTGGAGCGGGTGTGCTATACAGGGCTCTGTGCGCTAGTGCGTTAGTAACTATGTTATGTACTCATTTTTACTCTAAGAATACTGGAAAAAATGACGATATTGACCAATTTATCACATGTGATACTACACATGTTGTGTATGTATTGATGTGTGCCTGTGGCTTGATGTATGTTGGGCGTACCAAACGACCCCTGAAGGCTCGCATAGGTTACCAATATCATCAAGGGATTCAGAGAGCAGAGTGTTTCCCTACACTTCAGGACTGCACACAATAGGGATCCCTCCTCTATGCAGTTCTGGGGAGCTGAGAAATTAGTACCCAAGTGGAGGGAAGTAAACAAAGTAAGGGAGATTTCAAAGAAAGAGACCCGATGGATCCATTTTTTGAGGACCCTCAGACCTGGGGGCCTCAATATTGAACTAGACTTGAATTGCTTTTTAAGCAATTTGTGATCTAGTTCTACTGTTGTGACTGCCAGTTAAAGATAGGGGTGTCTTATATGCTTGACAATCCATCTGGGGATGTATATAAGTAACTGTTTATTTGTTTTGAATAAGTGTCCATATCTATGAGTATTTTTTTAAATTCATGTTTATAGTTCTTTGAATTTGAATTTTATTAGTAGTGTACGTGATCGTTAAGATCATTGTTTTATTGGGTTATTGCCAATCCCTATATGTAAACCTCTCCTAAACATGGCTTGTTAAAATGGGGATATTATATATTCATTTTTTTTAATGAGCATTAAACATTAAATATTTATCTGCCCTTATTATTCTGGATGGATAGTTACTGGCTGGATGGTGAATATGGCTAGCCGGTCCAGATAGTAGGGATGAATAATGGGTTTAGGGATACACTGACTATGCCATTTTGTGCACAGGTGAATTCCTCCGTGGGATCTCTGGAGCACAAAAGGGGTTAATGGTACAGACGGACGGCTGTATCCCTGTGTCCAAGTCAGCTGGTGGAGAGGATTTTAAAATAGCTAGTTTGCACCATCTAGTGGTGCAATTGAGCCGGTACTTAGGTCGGGTCGTCTTGTTGTGTGGCTAGCCCTTGTGATCAAGTCAGAAGTGACGAAACGCGTCAGAAGCGGGGCCACACGACGACCGAGGCTGAACAGACTGGATCCGAAGTGACGCCGTGGATAGAGTAGCGGTGAACACGGATGAGAACTGGTCCGTTCCTTTGTATATGTACCTGACTTTGGATCTCCATTCGTTCGTTGTTATCAATGATGGAGCTTTTACCATGTAAGCGCATATATTTTACCATTAAAGCGGATTTTATTTAAGTGATACACTATGAGCGGTTATCTCTGCTTCTTTCCATACGAACTGCTGCATTGGTGTTTTTGAACCATTGATGTGAGGGATCCTGGTGGTGATTGGAGGATTTGGAATCTATGCTGATTAACCCTAGGATTTCGGGAATCCTGGCGGTGATTGGAGGATTTGGAATCTATGCTGATTAACCCTAGGATTTCTGGTGAGCCTCAGTGCGTGCACAACTTACACAGGGTGACACCGGTGGAGGAAGTTCTTTCCAGCCTTGATGAAATATGAGTCTGGGGACACTTGATTGAACTTTATTAGAGAGAGTTCTTTTTTGTCACACGGAGCACTGTTTACGGCTTTGCACTATATGAGCACTTGCGCTTTATATAATTTATATACTTTATATTTTGTTTATTTTATTTATTGCATTTGTTTATACTGGAATTATTTTTGATTTACTGCACTGCTGAAAACATTATGTATCAGTTTTCCATTTTTTGCTATTATCCACTTTAAGCAGCAGCACTTTTCTAAATATTATAGGTTATGTGTGTGTTTTTTACATTACGTTTAGAGCACATATAATTGAAGCACAGTGTTTTGTTGTATTTATAGTAACAGCAGTCTGCCAGAGCGGGACAGAGCTCCAAGATCAGGCATCCATCTTGGATGCACCTCCTGTGCAGTCACTTCTTAACAAGCAACCGCAGGTCATGCATTTAAGATCTCAGAGACTGATCTGGTCAGTATTCAGTTATGCAGTCTTTTGAGCCCCAACAGAAGAAGTATCAGAAGGCAGACCAGAATCTCATTTTTAAGCCAATCATAATTATTGGTCTCACCAGGTGGGAAATTGTAATAGGCCTTTTGAGGTTCCCCAGTGAGAAAAGAGGCAATAAGGCCAACTTATATCTCTTGGGACCATCCTTTTCTCTCTGATATCTTCTCAAATGTGGGGAGGAAGGCTTTCACATTATTGGTCAGAGGCAGCGGCGACCTGTCCCCCTAATCCATGCGCCCGGCCTTTAATTTATATGCATGGTGCTGGATACATGGATTCCAATGGGTTTTTTTTTTTAGAAGCACGCAATTAGAGCTGGTGGCTCTAACTGGCTTCAAAAAAGGAAGAGCTCTTTGCCCCGAGCCCACCCAGTTGTGTGACAATAGCAAATTAATATTCGCTATTGTCTTCCTGATTCTCATCCCAGCCAATCCCAGCTCAAGAAGTGGGTCCTGAGACCCGATTGGCCAAAAGGAGGAGCGATCCTATTGGTCACCGAGGAGGAGGAGGGAGGAGACGCAGGGGAAGCCATGCCGCCATGAAGCCAATGAAGGAGGATACACAGGGTGAACCCGCTGCCCGCAGGAAGCCCATGACCTAAATGGGGTAAGTGCGGGGACCGATCGAGCGACCGGTTCAGTACTACAGCATACCTGATGTTTTGGGTGCCTTTTTTAATTTATGTATCATCATGTCATGCATTTATCTTGTCCCCTTTGGGATATGTCTTTTAGACTTGTAAATCAATAAAAACTTTGTTAGATTTTACACCTTGTGTCTATACCTTCCTATTACGCCCTAATCTACCTAAAAAGTCCCTTTTGGGTAACTGTTCTCTCTACCAACCGATTGATCGACCGACTGGGAGGGTCATCAGACGGATTGCTGTCCTACCCAAAAAATATACCACCAGCTGCCACCGGCCAGAGGCCAGATTTTGCAGGTAATGGCAGGCTCACAGTTGCCTGGTTACTAGGAACAACAGCCACTTGCTCAAATCCCAGAGAGAGGATTACAATGTCTCCTGCAAGATGTTTATCTGTGCCTGAGTGGAATCTCGAGTGATCTGTTATCAAATGTGTACTCTCTTGCTGGGCTGTGACTGCCTGTGGCAGGACCTGTTGCTACTGAGCAAGATGCTTGACCACCACTCTCAATGTCAGAATTCAGTATTCTAATGAATGGGCTGAAAATGCACTTCACTCAAGTTGCATAGGAATGTGAGTGTCCTAAAACTAGAATAAGCTTGGAATGCTTCTGGAGTATTGTCCACACCAAATAAAAATCAATAAAATAAACCTCTGCTGTATACTGCATCGAATTCAACTGTTTAATGTAGGAAGCTGCCCGTGTATGTCACTCTCACGCTTTAAAGCATCTTTGTCAGTATTATGTGTAAAAGGAAATTAGAGGTTCATTGCAGATAATCTATTTGTGTTCTCTTCAAACCAAATGTCTGGGTTCTTTCCAAGATTTGACTCATCAGCATTCAGCACAAACAAAAACACCCATAAAAAAGGAATGAAAACACCAACAGAAGATACATGAGTAGAGTAAATGGAGGCAGCAACGTGACACCAATAGGGGAGACATGCTGTTACTGAATTGCACTGCAGGCTTTTTCACCCGCTCTGCCCCTACAAAACCTAAGCCAGCTCCTTCCCTGAGCAGTGTAATCCAGATGGATGAATGCTGGCATGTGTGCAGCTGTGGTACACAGAGCACACAGGTGTTACAAGTGAATTGGTTTGCTTGGCAAACTGGTCATTTTTTTTTTTTTTGTTATCAGAGTTTTACTGGATGCTTCCTTTCAGCAGCTGCCACTCTCTATTGTCCCAGTCTCAAAGTTTTTTTTTTTTTTTTAATGATACTGGAAATATAATACAGGCTCACACACTTTGACAACAGGTACAAACAATTTGGACCACCCAATCTACTTATATTCTATATGTCAGGAAAGCTTTAATAACTACCTAATATCTGTTTTTCTACTACAGGGAACATTTGATTACATTTAGATTGGCCAGATGCATAAGAAACTTAATTCAGTATAAAAAAAAAAAAAAAGAAGAATTATGTTTAAAATAAAGCACATTTTGTGTGTAAATAGTCAGCGCATGTGATTTATTACTATCTGCCGCAGAGCGTTCAAGCAGTTGGTGCTGCTTATTATTTGACAGCATGCAGATTAATGTCAAACAGCTCTGGTTGACTGTAACATAATGTTTACATACAGGCTGCACCCAAACAGACAGCCGGAATGAAATACTGTTTAGTTCTAACAAACTAGCTGAAATTAACTAGTCGATGCTAAGGAAGAGCAAACAGCAAGCTGTGCGGTGTCAGAACTGAAGACATCCTCAGTCTATATCAAGTGCTATTTACTTTTCTCAGCAAGCTACAAATACATTGCACAAGGTGTATTTTGGAAGGGTCAGGGTGACCTTGTGGTAAGGCATAACAATGCAGGCAACATCCGATAATGGTTTAAGACTAGAAAACTGATTAGACTCTTTGGAACAATTTTATGATACATGCATGTTAGTGCAAATGAAAATGAACATCTAGTGCTCACTAATTACAATGTTTTGGGGTGGTTTGGTCCTTCATTTAGGGGGTTAAATGGTTTGCTTAGTGAACATCCATTTAAAGGGTAACTCCATTTCTTTGGCAAATAAAAAAAATAAAAATATAGCATATACATAAAATCTACAGTAGTGAAGCACACTAGTAATCTAAACTAATGTGCATTAAGCAGTGGTGCAAGTGCAAATATGGGAGAAAGATCCCAATATTGAACAGTGGGTATGATCCAGATACCTCTAGTAGCACAAAGTGTATGTCTGCCTGGATTGAAACATACCAAAGTAGACATACACTTTGTGCTACTAGAGGTATCTGGATCATACCCACTGTTCAATATTGGGATCTTTCTTCCATATTTGCACTTGCACCACTGCTTAATGCACATTAGTTTAGATTACTATTCAGCTTCACTGCTGTAGATTTTATGTTATTTGAGGAATTTTTTATTATTTGGGGTACCTATCAGTGTCAAGCAGCAGTATATAGTTTAGGATATAAATTTAGCAGCACAGTTTTGTTTATTAATTTTAATATAGCATATACAATCGCGACTCAAGTCATATTGTAATTGAATGTTATTAAAAATGACCGTTACTTTTCAATCTGCAGCTCTGTAACTTTCTGCAAAATGCAATGAAATATGGCTACCGGGAGGTGTTCTGTACACAGAATTTGTACAGAATGCCCCCCAGAAACATAATTTCCTGCTTGTGTAATTGTCTCACTGATTTTCTTTTTTTTCAAATATCTTTTTATTGAATATTTTCCTATATACATTCCATAATGATACAGAACACAAAGCAATCATTGTTCATGTAAAGAGGAAGAAATGGCATATAAACATGTAATATGTAAATAGAGTTGTCTTGGAAAATGGACATTCAGAATATCCAGAGCTCTGTGGAGTATAATATACAAAAGAACACAAAGTGCATAATTATATTTAACATGTTATAAAAGCATGGGAATGGATAAAAAACTAAAATGTATGTATTAATATGGTAGGATACAAAGATACAGTAATATATAACTAGAGACACCGGCTCACTGTCTGAGAGGATGCAGATCATGCAGGAGATTTTGAAAGGCGTATTTATTTATTTAATTTGCCTAAAACGATTCAAGGTTTCCCACTGTTTGTAGAAGCGGGGGATATTTCCACCTGTATGGGCCATAATTTGTTCATATTTAAAGGCTTCATCAACTTTTTCAATGACCACTCTAATATTCAGGGATAAATCGGACTTCCATTTTCTACTGACCATTAATCTGGCTGCCATTAGAATTTGTATCACTATAGGCCTAAGGGTTGGTGGATATTGATCAACATGAACACTCAGGATAACATATTGTAGAGCGCTGCTCAAACTGTCGGCGCTATATAAATCCTGTATAATAATAATAATAATAATAATAACTAGATATACATTCACTATAGTATAGATCACATTATTTACTTCACATATGAGTATAATATATCTACCCAACTTTCCCTGTGCATATGTTTAAAAGATACAGTATCTTTGACAATGATAGCAACTCCTCTTTTCTTCTTAAATGCATTTGAACAAAAAATTGTTGGAAAATGTCGGTAATGGAAATTCGGGTGGTTTTGGGAACAAAAATGGGTCTCTTGAAGGCATAGAAGATCGCATTGCAGAAGTTGTGCTTCCTTCCATAACATCCTGCTTTTGTGTGGGCTATTCAGCCCTCAAGCATTGAAAGAGAAGATTTTAAATCTCATAGTGTGGACTGTTTAGAGCAGAGATCACAAAATTTTTATGGCTTCAGTAGATATTAATAGAACACAATTTTTTTAGGAAAGAAAATTTACAGAGTTCACAGCACGAACAATGAACCAGAGTCTCAAACAATAAAACTTGAGTTCAAATTTAGAACAGAGGATTGCACCAGAGATCACAACAAAACTTAAAATCTCTGGTGTAGGCAATGTTAAAGGAAAAAAAAGATGATTCAAACCAAATCTGATGGGATATTATCCCACAAAATCTCAAAGGGGCGAAAAAAGAACTAGGTAGAGTTTCCTGGGTCTACAAGAGCTGTATTGAAGTAGCAGAGAAATTGTATATCCTGAGCCTTCAGCCGTTTGCTGCAGTTGGCCATTCGGGTGAGTGAGGACGTGGTGAAGATGTTGTTGATGGAGGATAGTCATCTCATTCCAGGATGTGCCAATCTTTCAAAAGCTGTATGTCTTCCTCCACAATGTTGACATGGAATGATTTCCCATCTTTTGTGATTAATAGTTTCGCTGGATAGGCCCATCTGTAGGTGATTTGGTAATTTTCCAAAGGTTTAGTGGTAGTGGCCATGGATAGAAGATGGCAGATTTTCGGGGTTTCTCATGAGCAGAAGAAATTTGTCCTGAAGAATGTTCTGGAAATAAGAATGTAGCTCAGGTGGTTTGACCGTTTCAGGTATCCCACGGATTTTAATGTTGTTCCTTCTTGACCGATCTTCGAGATCAGCCAATTTAGATTTAAAGTGGTTGTCAACCACTTTAACCTACAGGTAAGCCTAGAATAAGGCTTACCTGTAGGTGCACTGCATATCTCCCAAACTTGCATGGTTCAGGAGATATGCAGTGTTTTGCATGTGCCGATGTTATGTCGGCACATGCGCAGTGAAGAAACGGCCTCCGTGCCGTTTCTCCACTGACCCTGTGCCGTGACTGGCGGCAGGTCTGGAGACATGCTTGTCCAGTCCATCACCTTTACCCTCAGCTGCTTTAGCAAGGCAGTGGTCGTCTTGGAGGTGTGTTTGGGGTTGTTATCATGTTGGAATACTGTCCTGCAGCCCAGTCTCCGAAGGTAGAGGATCATGCTCTGCTTCAGTATGTCACAGCACATGTTGGCATTCATGGTTCCCTCAATGAACTGTAGCTCCCCAGTGCCAGCAGCACTCATGCAGTAGGTAGTAGTTGGGAGATATAAATTAGAGTTGGGGGGTTGCTAAAAGTAGATTAGCAGGCTGCTAAACAAAACACAGGCAACCTCTGCATGTGTGGGAAGGGGGTGTGTGCCTTTCCTCCAACCAGCTTTTGCACAGTCTCTCACAGTGCCCTGGAATCATCTCCACCTACATAGGAAGGAGGAAGTGGAAAATCTAACAGAATGTGCACTTTCTAAACATTATATCAAAGTGAAGACAGAAGATATACATGTAAGACTTATATAGGGAGGTTTGTGTCATCTCTATGTATCATCTGAGGCTGTTCACTTCACTGGGTATATGGAGGGTTTACATCCACTTTAATTGTAATAAAAATAAAAATTAAGTGACAGGTGCTCTTTATTCCATGCAGAAAATTGTGTTTGTAGTGCTCCCCAATGGTGATTCACTCACCAAAAAGGAGTTCCCGCTAGGGGTGTCACGCATTCAAAGTTTAAGCCACTGTGTAGCTGCCCAGATCCATGCTTTCATTACATTCTTCTTGTTTCTAGTCAGCCCCTCCATGCCATTCACATGTGGAAAGAAATTTGTATCCAATAGCCCAATACTGCTTTTCAATCCTTTTATTTGTGATCAAAACAGCCAAAAACTTACACTTTGTAAGCATAAAACATTTAGAACCAGGAAGTTCCACAGTTTCAGATTGGAAGTGATGCAATGATGCTGAAGGCTCCGACCTATGCGTTTCATCACACTTCAGCATCATTGCTTCACTTCCAGTCTGAAGCTAAGGAACGCACGCCCCGCCGGGCTGTCTGTATCAGCGCTGCCCATCCTATTGCCCCTCAGGTCTGAGGGAAATGTGGAGACATTGAATTGTGTCACCTGATTGGCCCCCGGCAGCTGACGTCACTTCCTGGACACCCGGACTTCCGGTTGCAGCTCCATGCTGCCTTCCAAGCTGGTTCCAGTGAGAGACTGACATTCAGCCGGATGGCCTCTCTCATCTGTTGGAGCTTTCACATCTCACCAGCGCTGATACTGATTCATGGATAATTACCTTGCTTGCCAGAGAGGGATTCTCATCTACATGCCTGTTCTTATTGATGTTTTGTGAGTACCCATTTGGCTGGTTTATAATAAACACGGCTGTTACTTAGATATTACACTTAGTCTGGCGTGCCCTGTTCTTCTTTTGTTGTCTTTTAGAGTTGCTTCACTCTCAGGGGAGCTGTCGCAAGTGTACCTTTTATCTTCAGGACATATATGGACTGTTATGGACTTTTGCTACACTGTCTATATACAGATTAACATTCTCAGACACTTAGCACCATTATTTTCTCTATACAGAGTTGGAGTCACCTAGAACTATGGACCTGATACCCCCCACTACTCCTAATAGCCATATTGCTATTCCATTGTGCCAGAAATAAGATTCCATTTCATGTCCATTTTCTGACACATAATTATTTTTACTGCATGTAAATACATCATATCATCGTATTTCATAGATGTCATAGAAATCTCATTTATTTTTTTTGTGCACACACCTGTGTGCTGGGGGGGCATTTTTGTACATTAATGTGCGTCAGATCAATTGAAATAAATGGTAAATACATCCAAATGTATCATGCTTTTCTGTACTGTGCATTACAAATATAATAACATCAATGCATAATACACAGAAACATACATAACAGAATACTGAAAGGATGCATAAATATGCCAGTACATGGGAAAACATGCATATGTGGTAAAGTGCATTATAAATGCATGCTACTTGATATGTAAAAAGTTCCTTAGTTGATGATGCATTTATTTTCATCATGGAGGATCAGTGTGAGTAGTTTTTGGAATCTATACACTACGCTAAGGCCTAAACTGACTATCTCTGTTTCCACAATGCTTAGGCCTCATTTTCACCTGTGCAAATGGTCTTGTTGCTTTTCGTTCTTGTGTTTTTTTCTAAGTTTGTCATGTACATACGGCATCCCATTCACTTGAAAGCAATGCCCTATGCGTGACAAAATGAGTCAAAGTAGCTCCTGCACCTTTTTTTGGCAGTGCGCCTTGCACGTTTGGGGTGACATTTGCAAGTTTCTGCGTGCTTTCCAAGAAAGCAAAGGTATGCATGACCCTTACACAAATCTCCCCAGTAACCATAACTCTAACAATAACCCTACCCATAAACCTAAACCTTCCACCAACCCTCCCTGTAGCCCTAACACTAACCTTCACATTATCTCTAACTACCTGTAACACTGTAAACCTAAATCTCCTTGTTGGCCTAACACTAACCCTCCCTATAACCCTAACTCTCACACTAACTTCCTATACCCCTAACACTACCCTCACACTACCTACTCATTAACCCTAACTCTAACACTAGACCTAACTCTGCCCCTCTCAGTAACCCCAACCCTAACCCTTTTTATTAACCTTACCTTTAACCTCAACGTAAACACAACCCAAACTAATGTAAATGTTTTTTGCTTACTAACTTACCCTAAAGCAGGATCCTGTTTGCCAAACCTATCCTGCACAAAAAGATAATGGCGCTAATGTCTAAGCTCCAGAATATATTGATCTGCTATAATAGCAAAGGAACTATTTTAAAGTTACAAAACAAACATTAAAAGAAAAAAGGCATTCTGTAGAAAAGTTAAACAGTTTAAAAATATTCTATTGCTTAATATCTGGCACAAATGACCCCTGATGATTTCTTGTCGCTACTTTTTTGTACATCTTCCCTCCAACAAACTTCTATATTACCAAGGAAAGAGAGAAAATTAACCCATTTAAACACTCTGTTGTAAATTCCCTGCAGCATTAGGTAGGTCTGTACCTTTCAATTACTGTTGCTTCTAAGATTACAAAGAATATTTAATACACTGCAATTCTCTTGGTCTCCAAAGGCTTAAGAATGTCAAGCTCCATAACACAAGAGCTAGTTTTCTTTGCTTGTAATTTAAAACATACAGTACAAATGTTGCCACTTTATCAAGCTGCGGCACTAAACATTATTGTTACAACCTGCATAGTTTATAGTTCTCTCAATAGAGCTTTATTAAAATTGTCTTTAGAGTAGCTTAGCTGATTATACCCTGTCTCAGAAATGAACATGTAAATTTATTATATCTAGTTAACTTTTTTTCTGAAAGAAAATATTTGAAAGTTTCAGTGTGATCTTATTTGATTTTTATTGTGTTGCTTAATTGGAGTTTGGCTGAAGAAAACTAAAACTCCTATGTTCTTTTTATAAATCATATGTTAAAGTACAAAATCAGATGTATGTATATGGAATGCCAATCAGTCAAACGTATACAATGTAAATTAGGCAAGCAATTTTAGATAGGATTGTTGCTAGGACCTGAAGCACCTGTGTACTGGTCTCCAGAGTAAAAAAAGCAGAGATTGCAGGACTTAAGAGTGAGCATCACACATAGTGCAGGGGTCAAGCGTGTGTAATGCACAAAATGCAGGGATTAGGAGGAAATAACTACAGAGTGTATATGCAAAGCATACTGGGGTCAGGAGTGAGTATTATACATGGTGCTAAGGTCAGGAGTGGGTAATGCAGAGAGTGAAGGCATCAGGAGTGCATAATGCAGAGATTACATTGATCAGACATGCATAGTACAGAGAGAACTGGGTTCTATAGTGGGTATCATGCAGGGGTCATAAGAGGGTATCACAGAGAATGTAGTGGTCAAGTGCATAACACACATAGTGTAAGGGTAAGGAGCATGTAACATGCAGAGTGCAAGATTCATGAGTACATAACACAAAGAATGCATGAGTCAGGATTGTGTATGGCACAGAGTGCAGGGGTCAGGAGTGCATAATGCACATGTATAATGTATGCACCCATGGAACCTACGTGATTTCATACTCCTCATGGTTCTCAACCTGAAGTGGGTGAGGACATGGCACAGAGGTGGTGAAGCAGTTGCATACCAAAGGTTTTAATAAGGAGATTTGAAATACATTTGAAATACGCATATCAGAAGGAAGGTCTAAAACGTAAGCCACTGGGTTGATCCTACAGAGAATACGGAAAGGCCCAATAAACCATGGTGCCAGTTTCAGTGAGGGAACATGGAGTCAGAGGTTGTGAGATGACCACCAGACCCTCTCCCTAACTTAGTAGGAAGGTGCAGGTAGGCGTCTGCGGTCACCATGGAGTGTGTACCTTTCAATGGCACATCGCAAGGACTCCTGGATCTGTACCCAAGTGGAACGAAACCCACGGAGATGCTCCTCCAATGCAGGAATGCTCTGAGGAACAAATGAGTCAGCCAACATGGATGGTTGGAAACCATAATTTGCCATATACAGAGACAATTGGGAAGCGGTATTAACGGCATTGTTGTGGGCAAACTCCACCCAAGGTAAGAGGTCTGACCAGTTGTTATGGTGGTCAGAAATGTAGCAAAGAAAATACTGCTCAAAGAACTGGCTGGCTCGTTCTGCAGTCCCATTGGTCTATGGGTGATACGCAGAAGAGAAGGAAAGCTGAATTCCCAACTGTGCACAAAAGGCTCGTCAAAACCTGGACACAAACTAGTTACTCCTGTCCGTGATGGTAACCTTGGGTAGCCCATGTAAGCAAAAGATCTCTCGAGCAAAAATGGATGGCAGTTCTTTGGATGTGGGCAACTGCTTAAGTGAAATACAATGTGACATTTTCGAAAGCTGGTCAACCACCATAAGGATGGCTGTGTTGCCCTGAGAGTTGGGTAACTCCATAATAAAATCCATAGATAGGTGGGTCCAAGACCTCTCTCCATTGGGTATGGGTTGTAGGAGGCCCACCGGAAGGTGTCGTGGTGTCTTGCTCTGAGCACACACAGAACAAGCAGCTACGAAGGGGGCTACATCAGTGCGGAGACTAGTGCGGAATTAATTTGGGAAATAGCCCAGATGAGTTGATTCTTCCCTGTGTGGCCAGCAGCCTTGGGAGAATGGTTAGTCTGGAGCACAGCAGTGCAGAGACTCTCAGGGACAAAGCAGCGGTCACAAGGTTTCTCAGGAGGAGAATGGAGAATGAGCGGCAAGAATTCTGTCACCAAAAGGTGAAGTGAGACTGGTGTGAACCATAGCTAGAATACGATCGGGAGGTATCACCAGAACAAGAACCAACTCCATCTTGGAAGGTGGAGGAAAACTGTTGCGACAATGCATCAACCCTTACATTCTTAGTGCCGGTTAAGAATGAGACTATGTGTCAGGAAACAACTGCTGCCCCTGGAGTGCCTGTGCGCAGGCGTGCGCGTCTGTGCACACGAGTGTGTATGTGTGCATGTGTGTGCATGCACGTGCGTGCCGGCATTGGCGCCAAATGGCCTATTTAAATGGGCAGCACCTTGCAGCTGGTGGTGTCCGTTCTACAGCGTTTGAGTGTTTCTGAGCAACCTGCTATCTGATTACCTGTTCTTTTGACCCGGCTTGTCTTGACCCCACTTGATCTCTGCCTGCACTGACCTCGGCTCCCATGACCACTCTCCTGTCTGTTCCTTGTACCTTGCCGCCAGCCCATTGACAAACTCTGCTTGTGACCCGACTATTCTCTTGCCTAGCCCTCTGTACTGCACTGCCTGTCTGTTGCCGACCCAGCCTGTACCACCACTCTATCAGCCTGCATGAGACTGGAAGGATTCCTTTGGTTGTCAGCATCCTCACTTCTGAACCACCTGTCTGCTCTACCAGGGGTTCCTGAATCAGGGTCGCAAGAGAGATTACTCCTGCATAAGTCAGACTCCAGCACCAGGCACGTGACAGCAACGGACAGCCTGTACCTGGCTTGGCTGACCCAGGCCGTCAAGACCTTATAGGAAGGCTACACCCGACTGGAGGAATGGGTGCTGGAGCTCGCTTCAGCTATGGCCCCCGGAGGCAGCCAGTCTATGGCTCGTACCCTGGTGGCCCTGCTTGCTGAACCTAAGGTTCCCCTGCCGGAGCAGTTTTCGGGCAACCGCGCCAAATTCTGTTTGTTTCGCAACTCCTGCAATCTCTACTTCGCACTCCAACCCCGCACCTTCTCCCTGGAGACCACAAAGGTGGGGTTAGTAATTTATCTGTTGCTGGGGGAACCTCAATCATGGGCACACCGCCTCCTGGAACAGAAGGCTCCAAAAGTTATCAGCTTGACCCTGTTTTTCCAGGCCATGGCCTTAGTATATGAGGATCCACATCAAGTCTCCGCTGCCAAAGCAGCACTCCATGCGCTTCAGCAAGGCCGCCGTACGGCGGAGGACTACATAGCGGAGGTCAGGCGCTGGAGTGCTGATACCGCATGGAACAATGCAGCTCTCTGTTACCAGTTCAGTTTGGGCATCTCAGATCCCCTCAAGGATGAGCTAGCCTGTGTTGCAGTACCCCACACCCTGGATGCCCTGATAAATCGGTCCATCCAGATTGACAGGTACCTCAGAGAGCGCAGAGCTGAAAGATCGGCGGGACCCTCTCGTCTCACCTGGATGTTGCCCCGGGTACCTAGATACCCCAGTCCAGCTCCATCGGTCCCCATGGCCTCACCAGTGGCACCTGATCAGCCCGAATCCATACAGCTGGGTCTTCTTCGGCCATCCATTACTCCGGAGAAAAGCCAGCATCGCTTAAGCAAAGGCCTATGTCTGTACTGCGGGGAACCTGGACATGTGGTGAGAACTTGCCCTGTCAAGTTCGGGAAGTGTTCATCTGTCTCCAGTGGTAACATTCCAGTCTCCTCAAACACCTCCTCTCATCTCTCCCTACAGCTTCCCGAAAAGAGCATCCTGGTGACCGCGATTATCGACACTGGTGCATGCAGTGGATTCACTGACCAGACTTTCGCAGCCCAGTACCAGATTCCGTTGTGACCCAAATCCCATGGGATGGGCGTACGTTTGGCTGATGGCACTACCATCAAGTCAGGGGTCGTCACACATGAGACATTTCCCATACCTGCTTCCACCCCTGACGGTCATTGGGAGCTCCTGCTATTGGATGTCATCGCATCCCCACTTTTTCCAATCATCCTTGGCTTACCTTGGCTGCCTGTGTACTGAGTCGCCTTGGGCAGCACGGATTTTACGCCAAGGCAGAGAAGTGTGAATTCGAACAATCCAGTATTCCCTTCCTGGGACATATCATCTCAGTGACAGGTATTACTATGGATCCCCAAATGGTCTCTGCTATTCTTGAGTGGCCTGCTCCCACAGACAAGAAGGGAATTCAGCATTTTGTTGGCTTCGCCAACTTCTACAGAAGGCTTATAAAGGGGTTCTTGACTATTATTGCACCGATTACGCATCTCACCAAACTGAATGCACGGTTCTTGTGGACCGAGGAAGCCCAAAGAGCCTTCGAGACCTTGAAAGGTCTATTCACATCAGCACCTATACTGAGTATACTGAGGCACCCTGATCCGGCCCTGCCATTTGTTCTGGAGGTGGATGCTTCTGAAGTTGCTGTTGGGGCCATGCTTTTGCAAAGACAAGGAGTCAAGGCTGCCCTTCACCCGGTGGCATTCTTCTCCCGTAAGCTATCCTCGCCAGAGAGGAACTATGATGTGGGAGATCGTGAGCTACTGGCTATCAAGGCCGCCCTGGAAGAGTGGCGCTATCTGTTAGAAGGAGCCAGGCACCCTATTTTGATCTTTACTGATCCCAAAAACCTAGAGTACATCAGATCAGCCAGAAGACTTAGACCTTGTCAAGCCCGGTGGGCCCTTTTCTTTTCACGCTTCCTCTTCCACGTCACGCACAGGCCTGGGTCGAAGAGTGCCAAACCAGACGCCCTGTCCAGGATGTTCTGCAACCCTGGAGATTCCACAATTCCTGACACTGTTCTGCATCCCAGAAATGTTTTGTTGACACAGGGGGACTTGCTGTCTCGCATTAGGCAGTCTTTGGCTAAGACTCCTAGACCAGCAGACCCCAATCTGTTAACAAGAGATGGGCTACTGTGGCACAAGAATAGGCTCTTTGTACCAGAGGAGCAGCACTTATCAATTCTGGCATCCTGTCATGACTATAAGCTGGTGGGTCATTTTGGATCTTGCAAGACCGCTGAACTTTTGTTACGTTCCTTCTGGTGGGCCCGGGCAGACGAGGACTGTCGGAAATATGTCAGTTCCTGCCCCACCTGTGCTCAAAACAAAAACAGTAAAGCCAAAGCATGGGGCTACTAAAGCCACTTCCTGTATCTGAACGGGCATGGTCTATGATTTCCATGGACTTCATTATGGAGCTTCCACCATCCCAGGGGTATTCTACAATTTTTGTGGTCATGGACTGTGTAACTAAAATTACGTCATCGGAGGCGCCTCCGATGACATCTGATGATGAAACACATAAGGCAGAGCCAGCACGTCACCACACTACTTTCGGTTTAGTCCGTATGGATGCCTGAGCGGAGGACACTCTAGCACATATGTGACTTCTTAGACGTGAGTAAGCTTACTATTCACAATCTAGCATCATATGGTATTACACTATGGAGTCTTTTATTTCATTTGGATGAGGATCAACTGATCAGAAACACCTCCATAACGTTACGAGTGCGCAGTGAAGCTGGCGTGTTAAACCACTGGAAAGCAGCACTATGATCTCAATGGCATAATATGTGAGGAAGTGAGAGTGTTTACAACACCGCAGACTGTGTCCTCTCACTATGGGTCTGTTTACAATAAGGACGGTTTCATAAGAAGGACTAGTCGCTCATGGATTATTGCAAATTACTTTGATATAAGCACTTATTGCACTTTATTTAAGGGTCTATTGCAAGATTACTTTTCTCTTCTCTATAACACCCGATCCGAGTGTGTGAGTGGGGGCAGCAGCTAGTTTTGTTTGTTTAAAGTAATCATCCAATTTCTGGTATTACCCCCTGCCCAATTTATCTTTCACCCTTTGACATATAAACATATCTGAAGGGGGCAACAATTTTGGAACTTTAAACCGTTTGTGCAGTACCACCTTCCTTATTTACATCTTACTTTCTGAAAACATGTCTTACTGCATTGCGGTGATCAGGCAAGAACCTCAGCATGAAACCAATCAAAAGAGGGGTTGTGCCTCTGTAACCAAGGATAACCAATAATCATTGTGAACTATGGCGAGAAAATGATTTGGAATTGGATTATATCATGGTGAAGAGCCCCTACGGCGATGGTCATCGGAACAGTCTCATGAGTCACATGGGCAGGCTGTAGACATCTTCCACCAATAGCCTCAATGACAAGTGGAGTGGCATGAAGCGGAATCGAGTGCTTAGACACAAAGGCACCGTCTATGAAAAGGCCTGCTGCCCCAGAGTCGATTAGAGCCTGTATCTTGATAGATGACTCAGACCAAAAAAGGGTAATCGGAACCAGGGGCTTATCCTTCAGGATAACTGGGGACATAACAATGCCACCTAAGGTCTGTCCCCTACAGGACCTCAGGTGCAAGCGTTTCCTGGACGGGAAGGACAAGACTTCAGAAAGTGATCTGACTAGCCACAATAAAGGCACAATCTCTCCCTCCTCCAAAAGGCCCTTTCATCTGCAGAGAGACAAGTGAAGCCCAACTGCATGGGTTCTACATCGCTGGCAGACTCGGTACCAGGGGGCATGGGAGATGAGGGAAGCAAGGGTGGAAATGCAAAGTTTGGAGCCAAACGTGCAAGAGGCTTCCGCAAGTGCTCCTTATTAAAGGAAGGTCTCTCTCAGAGTCTTGAGTCAATGAGAATGGCAAACATGATAAACGTCTCCAGCTCAGTGGGTATGTCTCAGGCTACTATCTTATATCTGGGAGACCAAATATGAGAAAAAGCAGCCATGGGGGCCTCATTGTTCCAAGCAAATGCTGCTCCCAGAGTACGAAATTTAATGGCGTAATCAGCAACAGTTCTCTTACTCTGATGGACATGAGGCTCTTGGCAGCAGAAGTGGAACGTCAAATACCCTTTTAAAGGAAGCCACAAACTCTGAGTAACTCAGGACGATGGGGTTTTGTGTCTCCAGTAGAGGGTTTGCCCAGGCCAAGGCTCTCCCAGAAAGCAAAGAAATCACAAAGCCTACTTTGCTTCTGTCCGTGGGAAATGCCTGGGGCAGCATCTACAAGTATATCCCAACCTGGTTGAGAAACCCTCTGCATTGAATTGGATCACCACCAAATCACTGGGGAAGCGGAGTGGAACCAGACATACCTCTTATAGAGGTAATACTCAAGGCGGGTGCCTGCACAGAGACTGGAGCAGTAGCAGAGACAGCCTGTAACACAGGTTGTACTGGAACCGCCACAGTGGGAGGATCCAGGTGAGCATTGCGAACCAGGAGCGTCTGTAACGCTATAGCAAACTGATCCAAGCGGTGATCATACTCATCCTATCTGGAAAAAATATTACCAGCAAGTGGATTGCCTGTATCTTCTGAATTCATAGCTTTCCCCTATTGTCAGGAAGCATGAATCAGACTGAGACAGAAGTGCAGTAAAAATGACACTCTTTAATAAAATGGTAAAATTGTACAAACAGAGCAAACGTAGTCAAAACATAGCCAGAGTTCGGTAACCAGAGCCGGTAGTTGGAAAAAGCCAGTAAAACATGAATCCAGAGATCAGCGTAGTAGAGGCAGCAAACAGGATCAGGAACCAGAAGGGAAGTCAGCCAGGCAAAGTCTTTAATCCAGAAATCAACATAGTCAGGGGCAGCAAACAAGATCAGGAACCAAAAGGGAAGTCAGCCAAGCAAAGTCTTTAAGAGGAAAACACAGCAGAGAGTATCCAGATATGTTAACCAGGCTAAGGCACGGGAGATATGATTATAGGGAGGCAGATTAAATAGCCAGCAGGGCTAGCTGACGAGAAGGAAATGAAGACCAGGTGAGCCACTGTGGAATGAAGACTACTGGCAATTAACCAACAGCTGAGCAACTAGAGCTCTGAGAAGGAAGGATCTTAGCCCTGACATTATCCTCTCAGAAACTCTCCCCCTCCCCACTCCCTAAAACCCACTCACCAGACCTCAGAGAGAAAGGAAGTCTTCCTTATGGCTGTGCTATATGACTGGAATCAATGAGGGGCTGAGAGAGACCAGTGTAAAGCCTGTCGCCACTGGTCAGTTCATTTAGGTAGATTTAAATGTGCAATGTCCTGTAAGTAGCAAAATGCTTTATATCTTGTAGAATTCGGAGGTGGGTACACCCAACCCTTGCCCACATGCATTACAGTGATAACAGGCTAGATGTGTTTTTCACAGGGAATGATTCCAGGTTTTACGTTTTTGCTCTTTTACTTGGTTAAGGTTTAATTAAGATCTTTATACAGAGAGCCTCTCATGTAGCTCTCCCTGTTTGCTCCCCTGTGACTCAGCGGCATCTGCATCTGGTTCTCTCAATGCTTCAGAAACAGTCTTTTGAACCCATTACTCTCTCTACTCCCACCTACAAGGTGGTAATTCTGCTCCAGTCTGCTTCCACACCATCCAATCTGTTCAAGCCTGCCTCTATGATTGACAATGGGGTTAGGCTGGCCTCTAATGACCCCCAGACCCTGATGGCCCTTTGCCTGCTGCCCAACTTGATGTGCCTCTGGCCACTGCCCAGCTTGATGTGCCTCTGGCCACTGCCTAGCCTGATGTGCCTCTGCCGGCTGCCCAGCCTGGTGTGCCACTGCCCAGCCTGATGTGCCTCTGCCTGCTGCCCAGCCTGATGTGCCTCTGGTCACTGCTCAGCCCGATGTGCCTCTGCCTGCTGCCCAGCTTGTTGTGCCTTTGCCTGCTGCCCATCCTGATGTGCCTCTGCCTGCTGCCCAGCTTGATGTGCCTCTGCCTGCTGCCCAGTCTGATGTGCCTCTGCCTGCTGCCCAGCCTGATGTGCAGTGTGTTGCTCCTATGGAGCTAAAGTCTGGTGGTCTGGACAGATCCTTGGTAACTGATGGCTGCATTTGCCTTCATAGCCCTGGTAAGCTCCTGGGGAATGGCAGAGTATTATCTGTGGTTTGCCATGATCTGGATGTGATTGCCACCACTCCGGGTGCACTAGGGGACCCAGGTCAGGGAACCAGTGCGTCAACAAGACCTAGGTGGCTTTTGATGTGCGAAATAACTCCTTGAAACGAATCAAGCTGCATGGTTATGGCAAGGCACTTCAATGTCAGGGTTCTGGTATTGTCACATGACCCCAGGGCTAAATTTGCAGATAGCCCGTGAGATCCCAGCATTGGGGTACCTGCTGTTTTGAGGGACTTGGAGTATTGAATGCACCTGACCTGTATGCTTTGGCCAAACACAGACAGATGTAGTGTGAGAGCTATGATTGATGAAAGGCATGGTGCTTTTGGCCAATCATGGCTCAGGGACTAAGTCCACTTCCCACACTATATAAGGTTGCTTATACAGTGGCTGTATGAAGTGTTCATTAACCAGTTCAGATCCGCGCTATAGCCGAAAGACGGCTACAGCGCGGATCTGAATTGCCTGACGGACGTCCATGGACGTCTGCCCTTGTGCACGCTCTTGGCATGCACTCACAGGTGGTGGCAGCCTACGCGTACTGCAGCCGCACGCTGTTCGGGCGTGCCCATGGGTCGGGCGGACTAGATGTCCGCTCGTGACCCGCGATCGCCTGTCAGAGCTTCAGAATGGGGAACCGCCACTGTAAACATGGCGGTTCTCCATTCTGTGAATGGGGGCATGACAGATCTACTGATCCCTGTCACTGGGATCAGTTAGATCTGTTATGTCCCTGCCAGCCCCGCCCCCACACAGTTAGAACACAGCTAGGGAACACAGTTAACCCCTTCACTGCCCCCTTAGTGTTAACCACTTCACTACCAATGACATTTACACAGTAATCAGTGGACATTTACATTTCTGATCGCTGTATAAATGTCATTGCTCCCAAAAAAGTGACAAAAATGTCCTACATGTCCGCCCCAATATCAAAGTCCTGATAAAAATCGCAGATCGCTGCCATTACTGGTATAAAAAAAAAAAAATAAAAACGCGATAAATCAATTCCCATCGTTTGCAGGCGCTATAACTCTTGCGCAAACCAATCAATGTACACTGATTGCGATTTTTTTTACCAAAAATATGTAGAATATATATCGGCCAACCCCAATGAATATTTTTTTTTATATTTTTTTTTGGAATTGTATTATAGTAAAAAGTAAAATATATTGTTCTTTTTTCAAAATCGACGCTCTTTGTTAGTTTATAGCACCAAAAATAAAAACCGCAGAGGTGATCAAATACCACCTAAAGAAAGCTCTATTTGTGGGAAAAAAATTATACAAATTTTGTTTGGGTACAATGTACAATGTCGCACGACCGCGCAATTGTCATTCAAATTGCGACAGCGCTGAAAGCCTAAAATTGGTCTGGGCAGGAGGGGGGTTTAAGTGTCCAATAAGCAAGTGGTTAATGCAGATTAGGCAAGGTAGTTAGTGGATTGTGCGGTCAGTCAGTTTAGTGTAGTGCAGAGTATATATGACAGTGTAATGTAGAGTATATAACACAGTGTACTGCAGAGTATATAACACAGTGTAGTGTAGAGTATATAACACAGTGTACTGCAGAGTATATAATACAGTGTAGTGTACAGTATATAACACAGTGTACTGCAGAATATATAACACAGTGTAGTGTAGAGTATATAACACAGTGTACTGCAGAGTATATAATACAGTGTAGTGTAGAGTATATAATACTAGACATACGCACAGTCGAAAAATTAATTTTTTTCGATTTTATCAATTTTTTTGTTTGTTTTCCAGATTATTTGTTATGATTGAAATGTGTTATTTTTAATAAATTCATACATTCAGAAACATTTGAATTCACTTTGTTCCATTTGTATAGATGCGGTATTCATTATTATCGGTATTTCAGAAAAATTTGAATTCGGTATGTTCCATTTGTATAGATATTTATCGTTATTTTCGGTAATTTGTGAATTCGGAAACATTCGAATTTGGTTTGTTCCATTCGTATAAATGCGGTATTGATTATTTATTATCAGTAATTTGTGAATTCAGAAAAATTTGAATTTGGTACGTTCCAATCCTATAGATGCAGTATTTGTTATTTTGAAAATTCGTAAATTCGGATAAATTCGTATTTGTTACGTTCACTAACAGGCAGACAAATTTGAAAGGAAATTCCAATACCTAACTAATTTAATATTTTATAACTATTTTTATAGTTTTTATTATTATTATCATCATGATTAATAATAAATAATAATAATAATTAAAAAAAAACTATAATAATAGTTATGGTTAATAAAAATAATAAACTTAATAATTTAATTATGATAGAAATTAACCAAATGTTTCTTGTTCTCTAGGATTTTCAAATTTTAGTTCTTATTATCGGATTTTAGTTCTTTCAAATATTGGGATTTTCAATGTTATTTTTGAATTTTCGTTCTTTATGAATTTTTGGATTTTCGTTCTTATTTTCTGATTTTTGTTCTTTTGAATTTTCGGATTTTCATTCTCATTTCCGGATTTTTGTTCTTTTGAATTCTCAGATTTTTTTTCTTACTTTTTGATTTTAGTTCTTTCAAATTTTCGGATTTTCTTTGTTATTTTCGGATTTTCGGTCTTACGAATTTTGGATTTTCATTCTTTTGGATTTTTATTCTCTTCAAAAATTAATTTTCGGAAAAATTTGTGAAACGTTTTTCCGCTATTGGATGTTTCGAATTAACGAATATTCAGAATTTTGACGAAAAAATTAATTCATAACTAAATTAATCGTACATGTCTATATAATACAGTGTATATAATACAGTTTACTGCAGAGCATATAATACAGTGTAGTGCGGTGTGTATAATACAGTGTACTACAGAGTATATAACCCAGTGTAGTGCGGAGTATATAACACAGTGTAGTACGGAGTATATAATACAGTGTAGTGCAGAGTATATAATACAGTGTAGTGCGATGTATGTAACACAGTGTAGTGTGGATATTATAATACAATGCAGTGCGGAGTATACAATACAGTAGAGTGCAGTGTATATAACACAGTGTAGTGTAGAGTTTATAATACAATGCAGTAAGGAGTATATAATACAGTGTAGTGCAGAGTATATAACACAGTGTAGTGCAGAGTATATTATACAGTGTAGTGCAGTCTATATAATACATTGTAGTGCCGTGTATATAATACAGTATAGTGCGGAGTATATAATACAGTGTAGTGCGGAGTATACGACACAGTGTAGTGCGGTGTATATAACATAGTGTTGTATAAAAAACAATTAATTAATATAGTGCGGTAGTGCAGCCCACTCTTCCTTAAGTGAATACTCAAGTGAAAATCCCATACAAAAAATTAGAGTGTTTGGCGCATAACCTCTAACATAAGTGCATTAGTTCAAATAACTTTTTTTGCTAATTGTCATGGCTAGAGTTGAGCGAACACCTGGACGTTCGGGTTCTGCTGGTCCATCCGAACTTCGGGACAAAGTCCGGGTCCGGGTCCGGACGGAACCCGAACGATCGCACGGACAACGAACCCCAATGAAATCAATGGGGACCCGAACTTTTAGGCACAAAAATGGCTGTAGGAAAGTCCTGGAAAGCCCCAGAGGGCTGCAAAAGGAAGTAAAATGGGGGTAAGGGTAGGGCAAGTGCCCTACAAAAAAATGGGGACAGGGAAATAACTTTAAATATTTAAAAAAAAATAAAAACGTAAAAAATGCAAAAATGGAGGTGAATGTGGATCATCTTCAAACTGTGTCTGAAAAGTATTAATTAACGGTAGAAGCCATATAACTGTTCTAAAATCATCTTCAAACTAGGGCAAGTGCCCTACAAAAAATGGGGAGAGGGAAAATAAATTAAAATCAAATAAAAAAAATGGGAAGGGGGGTGGATGTGGAGTAGGAGTCTAGAGGTTGACTAGGCCGTGACCGTGGCAGTGTAGGTGGAAGTGGCGGTGGTTATCCAGTGTTGTCGTCGACGTTATTTGGGTGTATTTTGTGATGGTACAAAAAAACTTATCCGGAGTTATGTTTTTTTTTTTTTGGTACAACCGATGGAGGAGGATGAGGAGATGGTGGCGGTGAAGGTGGATGTGACGGTGCCAGTGCCGGATCAGTTGGAGAT
>BLSH010084754.1:647551-661463 GCA_018402905.1 Glandirana rugosa | reverse complement strand
ACTGTAATATTATAGTACAATGTGTGTGTGTGTTCATGCAGAAAGGGAAATCTTTTTATCATGTCATAGAGGAAGAGGAACAGATTTAGACACGTGCAGCTCTTGTGGATAAAATGTGGGCAATCAGTCAGCTACTAGGTGGATGTCTATTTCAATTTACATACCTGTACATCATGGTCATATGAAAGACCCCACTGTTATAAGGTTTATCTGAACCCAAATATACAGTATCTCACAAAAGTGAGTACACCCCTCACATTTTTGTAAATATTTTATTATATCTTTTAATGTGACAACACTGAAGAAATAACACTTTACTACAATGTAAAGTAGTGAGTGTACAGCTTGTATAACAGTGTAAATTTGCTGTCCCCTCAAAATAACTCAACACCCAGCCATTAATATCTAAACCGCTGGCAACAAAAGTGAGTACTCCCCTAAGTGAAAATTGGTCCCAAAGTGTCAATATTTTGTGTGGCCCCCATTATTTTCTAGCACTGCCTTAACCCTCTTGGGCATGGAGTTCATCAGAGCTTCACTGGAGTCCTCTTCCACTCCTCCATGACCTGATCACGGAGCTGGTGGATGTTAGAGACCTTGCGCTCCTCCACCTTTACCCTCACCTTCTTTAGCAAGGCAGTGGTCATCTTGGAGGTGTGTTTGGGGTCGTTATCATGTTGCAATACTTGCCTGCAGCCCAGTCTCCGAAGGGAGGGGATCATGCTCTTCTTCAGTATGTCACAGTACATGTTGGCATTAATGGTTCCCTCAATGAACTGTAGCTCCCCAGTGCCGGCAGCACTCATACAGCCCCAGACCATGACACTCCCACCACCATGCTTGACTGTAGGCAAGACACACTTGTCTTTGTACTCCTCACCTGGTTGCCACCACACACCCTTGACACCATCTGAACCAAAGTTTATCTTGGTCTCATCAGACCACAGGACATGGTTCCAGTAATCCATGTCCTTAGTCTGCTTGTCTTCAACAAACTGTTTGCAGGCCTTGTTGTGCATCATTTTTAGAAGGGGCTTCCTTCTGGAACAACAGCCATGCAGACAAATTTGATGCAGTGTGCGGCATATGGTCTGAGTACTGACAGGCTGACCCCCCACCCCTTCAACTTCTGCAGCAATGCTGGCAGCACTCATACGTCTATTTCCCAAAGACAACCTCTGGATATGATGCTGAGCACTGCACTCAACATCTTTGGTTGATCATGGCGAGGCCTGTTCTGAGTGGAACCTGTTCTGTTAAGCCCCTGTATGGTCTTGGCCACTGTGCTGCAGCTCAGTTTCAAGGTCTTGGCAATCTTCTTATAGACTAGGCCATCTTTATGTGGAGCAACAATTCTTTTTTTAAGATCCTCAGAGAGTTCTTTGCCATAAGGTGCAATGTTGAACTTCCAGTGACCAGTATGAGAGAGTTAGAGTGATAACACCAAATTTAACTCACCCGCTCCCCATTCACACCCGAAACTTTGTAACACTAATGAGTCACATGACACTGGGGAAAATTGCTAATTGGCCCCAATTTGGACATTTTCACTTAGGGGTGTACTCACTTTTGTTGCCAGCGGTTTAGAAATGAATGGCTGTGTGTTGAGTTATTTTGAGGGGACAGCAAATGTACACTGTTATACAAGCTGTACACTTACTACTTTACATTGTAGCAAAGTGTAATTTTTTCAGTGTTGTCAGATGAAAAGATAGAATAACATATTTACAAAAATGTGAGCGGTGTACTCACTTTTGTGAGATACTGTATACTGCAGGTTGCCAGACTTTAGATGTGGTGGCTGCATTTGTTTTAGTTTTCAGATTGAGATAATTTTCAGCAAGTACCAAAAATACTTGTTGAACTTTGTGATAAAAAAAATGGTTTTACTTCACAAGTGATTGATGTCACTGTTTTGGTTCAATTAGAGTCCCATTTTTTCTTTCTTCTATCCATCCCCCCTTTTAGAATGATGGGGAACTTTCATACAATGACCAAGAAGTTCCTCATTGTAAATCCATTTACAAAGAAAAAACTAGATGATTGCAATGCACACGACTGATCCCATTGGTACTCCTAGTTAAATGGCGGCTCCAGTATGGCAGTTAAATAGCGGTAATAATGGTGACATAATTTATCAAATGTGGCCAATTGTCATATTTAGTCAATATCATTGCTTGATATGGACAGTGGCAGTGATATCACTACTATCGCCAACACTTTACTTACATGGCTGGGGTTCTGCCAAGTAAATCAATGTCCTTAATATGAACCAGTTTGGTGATCAATCTAAAGTGACAATAAGTGCAATTGAAATATATAAAGGATAATAAATTACATACATTAAATATTCACCAACTGTGAAAAAATGTTGGTATACTTTAAATACAACTAATATACCACAAAATGTCCATAGATGTGCAAAGAGAAAAAGTAAAAAATAAAAATAAGAGTAAAAATAAAAATAAAATATATAAGATATCCGTGAGTGTAGCTTTGAAAATCAGACTAAAAAAACACCAGTATCTAAAAAAGTGTAAAATCAGTGTAAAAAATAATATGAAAAATAGAAAAAGTAAATTGTCCAATAAATAAATAAAGAAAGAAAAAAATTATAATAAACAGTCTTCAGAAAATATATGTATACATTCCACAGTCTGTATTCAGATGACTTAGTGATATTCCATCGCTGTATCCACAAAATTAGTGACTTCCACACGTGCTCCCCTTATGTGTCCCCACTCACCAGAGCCACACACCCCTGCAGGGGTAATGCGCATATAACTGGTCCGGTATTGAAATCTCGTTCCCAGATCGATCTGTGTGTAGTATGCTGGGACAATATTCATCCACAAGAGGACTCCTCCAAATGAGATTCCATATAAAAAGGAAATAAGATTCCAGAATAGTGTGACTCCGTTTAAAAAAGTTTATTCCATCAGTTTAAAAGGTCCATACATGTCATCTGTACTGCGGTTTGTGGCTAGCATAAATAGTGAAAACAGCAAGTCAGCAGCATGGCTGCTGTTTGAGTAAGGAGCAGATCTCTTCCCCTCTACCTAACTTGCGTTCCACCTCGGTAAACCAACACAACCAGAAGTGACGTAACGTAACGGACGTACTCTCAAGGCGGGGCCAGAGAGTACGGCCATGCTGCTGACTTGCTGTTTTCACTATTTATGCTAGCCACAAACCGCAGTACAGATGACATGTATGGACCTTTTAAACTGATGGAATAATCACACTATTCTGGAATCTTATTTCCTTTTTATATGGAATCTCATTGGGAGGAGTCCTCTTGTGGATGAATATTGTCCCAGCATACTACACACAGATCGATCTGGGAACGAGATTTCAACACCGGACCAGTTATATGCGCATTACCCCTGCAGGGGTGTGTGGCTCTGGTGAGTGGGGACACATAAGGGGACCACGTGTGGAAGTCACTAATTTTGTGGATACAGCGATGGAATATCACTAAGTCACCCGAATACAATTCAGTAGGGTCCTCTGGTGTGTTGGACATAGCCCTGATAACCTGGTTGCTGTTGATCCTTTGTGGACTTTGATATGCCTTCAATTCTATTCTGTTTGTATAGAGTGAGTATATTTTTCCTTTGGATTTTAATAAAATGTGCCCTCTTTTTATTCTTTTACAGTGTTTCCTTTGGGTGTCCCCTGGCCCTTGGAGGGCAGCAAGGCCTGTGCTTTCTTTGTGAACCATCAGAATTTCATGCCACTCTCATTGCTCTCGCAATACTGTTGAGCGCAGGAGATTTTTGTTTGACTGTGATGCATTCACAGAGTGCAAAATTGGCTTTAAGGTTTTCCATCTGTGAAGACTTTAAGGACTTTGGTTCCCCCCCCCCCTTTTCTGGAATCTGCTAGTTCATGGATGTCCTGCCCCTCTACCCACCCTCCCTGGAATACCAAGTGAGAGTCAATAAACTCCATTTTGAAGCCCATGCCTGGTGTGCAAAAACTAAACACCAATAGGTGCACTTAGGTTTTGTCTCTGGTCCACCACTGAAAGAAGTAGGACCCCTCCCTGAACCCCTTGGGACGCAAGACTTCTGATGGGGTTCACCTAGCCAAAATGCCTGGCAGGACTCCTCTCCTCATGATCAGCCAAATTCAACCAACGAGTACTAGGTGAGGAGTTCTGCCAAAGAGAGACCCCCACCCATGGGGTGTCCCTGATCCATGATTTCAGATTGGGGGGTACCCTGTTGTTGCCATTTGTAGATCTTATTATTTTTATAATCTTGTTTGTCTATCTGGTATTTTTTTAATTTCCTTATTCTTAGTTTCATTTTCCTGATCAGAGAAGCTTATACTGCGAAAATGCAGAAAATTCTCCAGGACACCAATACTTATAAGAAATTACCAGGGGATCCTACGGTTAAACTAAAGGCATCTCTGGTCAAGCCGGTAGGCAAAGGAGAAAAAATTGGAATACTTAACAAAAAAGAGGCCAGGTATCTTTGCCCTAAGGTCCCCAAGGTTTCTGTTATATACCAAGTCCCAAAGATTCATAAAAATAAAGAGGTCCCCCCTGGCAGACCCATAATAAGTGGGATAGGTTCACTATACTCAAGACTGGGAGAGTATATCGATAGATTCCTACAGCTGATAGCTACGCACGGCAAAGCATACCTAAAGGATGGAAAGCAACTCATCTAACAGCTTGAAAATGTTTAGGTAGGGGACAACACGCTACTAGTAACAGTGGATGTAGAGTCACTATATACGAACATTAAACAAAAGTACACCCTAAATGCCACAACATGGGCTTTAAAGAAATACAAGAAGCTACCTGCTACCCAAATAAAATGCACAGTTGATTCTTTAAATATGTCAAACAACTACTTTTGGGACAAGGGAACCTACTACAATCAAATCAAAGGGGTGGCAATGGGGGCCAAGTATGCCCCCAGTGCGGCGAACATTTTCCTAAATAAATGGGAAGAAGAGCAGGTGTTCATTAACCAATGTCCACAGTTATCAATGTATTCCCAATATATTGATGACAAATTTTTTTTGTTTGGGAAGCGGCACAAGAAGAGTTACACAGATTCCTTACCCATATAAACAACAATATAAACAATATAAACAACAATATTCTTGGATCTGGTGATCTATAAATCAGGAGACAATTTGGCAACCTGTACTTTCTTTAAGGAAACAGATCGCAATGGATTTACTGTATCTTTACTAAGAGTTGGCATCACCCCCAATGGGTAAGAGCAATACCTAAAGGACAATTCCTGAGGATAAAGTGGAATTGCCAAAACCAGGAGGATTATCAAATCCAGACAGACACATAGAGATAGAGAGATTCCAGGAGAAGGGATATATCAAACAAAAACTGCTACAAACTAGGACACAGGTGGAACGTCTGGACAGGAAGGAACTGCTAGCACAGAAAAAGAACTCCAGAAACACTTTTGAGAATCAGTTTGATTCTGCATTCATAACAACATATAACATTCAATATAGAGAGGTGGAAAAAATAATCAAACAGAGATGGTGTCACGTACCTGGTGATGGAGACTGATTGTGCAGAGGGCAACCTCTCTTACGACCCTGGTTCGGGAACCCCTGGTAGAGCAGACAGGTGATTCCAGAGCACAGGGGGGCACGAGGGCTGGTGCGGATGCAGATGGTGTTGTGAGGATCCTCCAGGAGCTCGTGCAGACAGAAGAGTGGTGATGCAGGCCGGGTCGGCAACAGGCTGGCTGGTGTGGTACAAGGGAGCAGGCAAATGGGTTGTCAGGTGCAGGCAGGGTAATTAACAGGCTGGCTGGTGTGATACAAGGGGGTCAGGCAGAAGCGTGGTCGTAAACAGGCAGAGGGTCGGTACAGGCAGAGTTCAATCAAAGTCGGGCAAGCCGGGTCACAGATACAGGAAGTATTTAGCAAACAGGTCACGGGAATACACTGGAACGCTGTAGAACGGACAGCATTTGCTACAGGGTTTACACTGTTTAAATGGGGCTGCCCGGTGCCGCCCCCTCTGGGAGTGCGAAGAAAGCACAACCAACTGCAAACAAGTTCTCAGAGCGAAGAAAGCACAACAAACTGCAAACAAGTACTCTTCTAACATTGCCCCCCCCCCCAAGGGGCAGCCTCCGGATGCCCAGCCGGGCCCTTAAGTCTGGGTGCCTTCTCCAGAATCGTTTGATGAGCTCTTTAGCATGGATATGGTCTTCGGGCTCCCATGAACTCTCTTCAGGCCCATAGCCTCTCCACTTGACTAGGTACTGGATGGTGTCACCTCTCCTCCTGCAATCCAGAATGGATTCCACCTCAAATTCCTCCATTCCGTCAACCACTACTGGTGCCGGTGGACCTGTCTGCAGCTCAGAGAAGGGGTCGCGGACCTTAGGCTTTAACAACGACGCGTGGAAGACTGGATGGATGCGGAGTGACTCAGGCAGTTCCAGTTCATAGGCTACCTTGTTGATTTTTTGTTTGATGGGGAAGGGCCCAATAAATTTAGGACCAAGTTTCCTGGATGGACATGCCAATCTTAAGTTGAGAGTGGATAGCCATACGTGATTACCTGGCTCCTGGTTTAGTTCGCCACGCCTTTTCTTGTCATATTTTTCCTTATTGGTTGCCTGTGTTCGTGCCATTGTCTCCTGCAGGAGTTTATTATTGGAGGAGAAAAAGTTCAATAAGTCGGACACAGCTGGCACCAGGTTTTCTGGGCAGGCGTTGGACAAGAAGGCGGGATGGTAGCCGTAATTGGCAAAGAAGGGTGATTGCTGGGTGGCCGAGTGGACTGAGTTGTTGTACGAGAACTCCGCCAGCGGTAGGAGCGTAACCCAGTCGCCCTGGGAGAACGACGAGAAGCAGCATAAGTACTGTTCTAGATTCTGGTTGGTATGCTCCGTCTGGCCGTTCGTTTGGGGGTGATATGCTGAGGACAGGGATAGGCTGATCTTCAGGGACTTGCACAAAGACCTCCAGAACCTGGATGTGAATTGCACGCCATGATCGGACACCACATCCCTTGGAATTCCGTGTAACCGGACAATCTCCTTAATGAATATTTTGGCCGTCTCTGCGGCCGAAGGTGTGCCTTTCATAGGCAGGAAGTGAGCCATCTTGGAGAGTCTATCCACTACCACAAAGATGGTCGAGCAGCCTTCGGAAGGGGGTAACTCCACAATGAAATCCATGGATATGTGGCTCCAGGGCCTCTCCAGAACAGGTAAAGGTTTAAGAAGGCCCCATGCCCGAGTCTTACTCCCCTTACACCGGCTGCAGGTGGTGCATGATCCCACATAAGCCTTACAGTCCTCTCCCACTCTGGGCCACCAGAACGTGCGCTGCACTAGTTCCAAGGTCTTGCGTGTCCCGAAGTGCCCAGCGAGGCAGTGGTCATGGCAGAGGTCCAAAACTGCTGTTCGTAGGTGCTCCGGCACGAAGATCTTGGTACCCTGCCAGAACAATCCGTCCTTGAGCTGCAGAGATGTTCCCGGGAGGGGGTCTGACCCCAGGGAAGCTTGCCGGATCCGTGACAGCACATCTTCTTGTAACAATAGGAACTTTCCCGGAGATAGTATGGTGTCAGGAGATGTTGAAACTTCCAGTACATTGAACATGCGTGACAGGGAGTCAGGTTTAGTGTTCTTCGACCCGGGCCTGTAAGTAATATGAAAGGTAAATCAGGTGAAGAAAGCACAACCAACTGCAAACAAGTCCTCAGAGCGAAGAAAGCACAACAAACTGCAATCAAGTCCTCTTCTAACAGTTGGCCTATATTACTCAGGGACCAAGCCCTGGGTAAGATTTTTCCACCTAAACCGAAGTTCATTTACCATAAAGCACCAGGATTGCGACACATGGTGGCCAAAACGTCATTTGCCCCCCCCCCCACACACACACACACATTTTTTGGAATGCTCCGACTTTTACAAATATAAGACGTGTAAAGCATGTAAAACCATTAAGGATAAATCAAAGAAGATTGACATGTTTTCCTCGCTAGCCACGGGAAAAAACTATGACATAAAACAACTTATAACTTGTGATAGCCGATATGTCACATACCTTTTAATGTGCCCCTGCAACCTCCAATACGTTGACCGAACCACAAGAAAATTATCCAAAAAAATAGGAGAACACATAGACAATATAAAGAGATGCTTTCTAAAACATTGCGTTTCTAACCATTTCAGATTGATTCATAATAGGGACCCCTCCCTTCTTAGGTTTTGTGGCATTTTATGGCACCCACTGGAGGGGTACAGATTTAACCAAAAGGGTTTCACAAACAGAAACCCAATGAATTTACAAGCTCCAATCTCTGTACCACAAAGGTATAAGTCTGGACATAGATTTAAAGTGTTTTATTACAGATTGTTAATATTATTGCCACATGGGTAGGAGATACTATATAGAGCTGTATGTAGTGAAAATACCCCAAGGATTTAGTTATGTATTGTTGTATTGTAAAAAATTGGAATATATGACATCTTATGTAGGGATATGCCATCCATGGATGACACTGTAATAATTAATATCTCATTATTAATACAATTCCATCACCTGTTCCAAAATGTCTTTTATATTCTCAAAAACAATTTTAATAATTCTAATAATTTTAAAATATTAATCAAATATACAAATTAACAGAATACACATTGTATTTAAGTATAGTTAATTTATACATTGTTACAAATTTTTACATATTTTAGAAACACAAAGGGACACTAATAAATCCATGACACAATGGCAATTAAAAATAAGGTTTTAGCAAATCAGATATTACGAAACTCAGTAATTAGCAGTGCTTAATAGTAGTTCATAAGACAAACTGTCCACCCAGTGAAAGAATAGGATGGCTTGAAGAAGAATCACAGAAATTAAAAACAGTCCATTTAAGTATCGCTTAAATTCATGAATCTTCTCTGTCACTGCATGAGTTAAATTCCACCACACCTCGTGAGTACAACAGGACATACACCTCTCCCCACATAGATGTTAACTCACCAGCTGGAGTTGCCTAAAGCCCCGTACACACGGTTTGACGATCGCATACAACAGGTCGTACTCACGACCGTTGTATGCGATATCGATCGTTTGTATGCGCGATTTGAACAGTTGAACATACGACGGTCGTACAAGGGAGTTGTATGAGCAGACTAGAAAACTTGGTCGTACCAACAAGCTCTCATACGACCGTTGTATCGTGTGTACAGAGCAGTTGGTACAACAAAGTTGTATTGTGCAAAACACGCATGCCCAAAGTCAGGAATGGCTGGATGCTAATTACAATCACCTGAACTTTCTTTCCCCGGACGTACGATCGTGTAGTGCAGTCAGTATGCTGCATACAACAGCCAACATACGATTCGACACGATCATACGTGCGATCGTCGAACCGTGTGTACGGGGTTTTACACTCTCAAAAGCGTGGTTTGTCTCTTAACCCAAGACAACAAGGGATGATCAATGAGCTTGCCTTCCGACCATCAAACACATAGAGGGAAGAGAAAAGTAGTGCCGGACATCGTGTGATATAGTTTAAAATCAAACACTTTATTGCACATCACTCTCCCCCCTTCAGTATTGCACTTGCAGACATCAGGGATGAATAGGCGGTAATTATTAGCAGTCTTTCCACATATCTCAGCCGGGGTGTCCTGCAGGGATTCATCTCTCCATCTGCCCTTTCACAACCACTAGCTCATATCCTCTGAATGTAAAAAAGTGATTAAAGTATGAATTTACATGCCATGCAGTCTGTATCAGACTAATTTCATCCTATTGGACTTTTTCCTATCGTACTCTCGAGGTGTGATGGAATTTAACTCATGCAGTGACAGAGAAAATTCATGAATTTAAGCGATACTTAAATGGACTGTTTTTAATTTCTGTGATTCTTCTTCAAGCCATTCTACTCTTTCACTGGGTGGACAGTTTATCTTATGAACTACTATTAAGCTCTGCTAATTACTGAGTTTCATAATATCTGGTTTGCTACAATGTATCATTTATAGCAGCTGCAATACAGAGTCTATTTATTTCCACAGCGCAGTGGGAAGGATCTTTTTAGGTATTTTTGGGTCTTGGTTTTGATCCTGTTTTGTTTCATAAAAATAAGGTTTATTTAGCAATATTGCCAAACAGGTGTCAATTATCCCTTTACCACTAGGTGTAGCTGATTATGGGTTTTCCATGTAGCAGATCTAGTCTAATATCCTTGTTTTTTAACCACTTCCTGACCGCCGTATGCAGAATGATGGCTGGGAATTGGTTTAGTTATCCTGACTGGACGTCATATGACGTCCTCAGGATAACAAGCCGCCGCGCGCCGGGGGGGGGGGGGGGGCGCATCGCGGCGATCGGTGGTGTAGGAGGTCAGTCTGACCCCCCCGCAATACTGATCTCGGTAAAGTGCTTCCATCCGAAGCACTTTACCATGTGATCAGCCGTGACCAATCACAGCTGGTCACAGTGTAACACAGGAAAGCCGTTTATGGGCTTTCCTGTACTCGGGTCTGCAGACCTGAGCAGTGGAGAGCCGATCGGCTGCTCTCCTGACAGGGAGGGTTTGTGCTGATGATTTATCAGCACAGCCCCCCCTCGGATCGCCACATTAGACCACCAGGGAGCCTGCCCAGGGACCCCCAGCAATGTCCCCACCCAGGACCACCAGGCAGCTGACCAGGGACTACCAGGGAGCCGATCTGGACCAGCAGGGAGACCACCCTAGACCACCAGGTAAGGGGCATAGTGCCCAATATGAATGGCACTCAGTGCCACCTTCAGATGCCACCCCAGACCACCAGGGAATGGGCCCCTTTCTGTACATATGCCCACCAGTGCCCATATCAGTGTGTACCAGCGCCCCTATCAGTGCATACCAGTGCCACATATCAGGGCCCACCAGTGCCACCTACTAGTGCCCACCTATCAGTGCCCATCAGTGCCACCTATCAGTGCCCAGTGCTGCCTATGAGTGCCAATCAGTGCCGTCTATGAGTGCCCATCAGTGCCATTTATCAGTGTCCGTCAGTGCTGCATATCAGTGCCCGTCAGTGTTTCATATCAGTGCCCGTCAGTGCTGCTTATCAGTGCCGCCTAACGGTGCTCATTATTGCTGCACATAAGTGCCTCATGATCAGTGCCACCTCATCAATGCCACCTCATCAGTGCCAATCAGTACTGCCAGATCAGTGCCCGTCAGTGTAGCCTCATCATTGCCCATCAGTGATGGAGAAAATTTACTTATTTACAAAGTTTTGTGACAGATATAGAGAATTTTTTTTTTTCAAAATTTTTTTGTTTATAGCGCAAAAAATAAAAACTGCAGAGGTGATCAAATACCACCAAAAGAAAGCTCTATTTGTGGGAACAAAATGATAAAAACTTTGGTTACAGCGTCGCACGACCACACGATTCTCATTCAAAACGCAACCGCACTGAAAGCTGAAAATTGGTCTGGTAGGAAAGTGTTCTAAGTGCATAGTATTGAAGTGGTTAATAAAGTTGATTCATTTAAATATATGTTTTTTAGAATCGAATTGTTAGCACTGCAGTGGTATAATGTAACCAATTCTAAACAGCGGGATGTAAGTAGGGTTATGGACGGAGTTCTGGTAGAAGGGGGTTTCATAAAAAAAGTTTTGCCTTCTGAAGCCTCCATATTTGCGGAACCCTACTGGTGCCATAAAAGACAACCGGATATGATGTAACACCACTTCCTGATGACACTAATCTAGCGAAACATATGTCTGAGTGAAGGACCAGCTGTATCTGGGTCCAATGCGGGTGATTCTGATCCGATCCGATTTGTAACACCAGAGAGAAGCTTGGAATGCACGCCAGCTCCATTGAAGTGTTCGCGCTATAGACACCTTTGTACTGGGACTGGTACAAAACAATGTGAGTTTCATTCCATATAGCTACTCTCATAGCTCCGACTTACTACACCATATGTATATTTTTCTTGCCGTATTTGTCGTACGAAGAAACCACCATGCAATACACTTAAGTCAGAGATAAAGTGCATGCTATGGGTTAGACCCTTTAGTGAGTGATCACCCCTTATCCAGTAATTACATCTCTTCATGTACACATTTTGGATTGTAACAGTCCATGCCTCTATGTTTCTTTTAATCCTGTATGTTATTCTTGCATGTTTGTAATCCTTGTCCACTTTGTAATAAACTGTGTCAATTTTACATAATTTTTGTTGGTTGTACTGCCTCAAAAGTCCCGCTACATGTACTGGGGGAGTACCTTGTATCTCTTATCCAGTATATAGCTTTATAGGATATGCGGAAGAAACCACGCATCATGGACACTTGTTAACAATCATATGTTTAGGCTTCATGCACACAGGACTTTCCAAAAAACATCAGTAGCTTATCAGTGATTTTTTCAGTTTTTACCAGCGTTATATTACCGCCATTTTTTCACGTTTTTTCACGTTTTTAAGGACCAGCATTTTTTTTTCCAATTGGTCAAAACGCCCATAAACGTTGGGGATCAACGTTTTTGAGCATTTGAACATTTTTACAGCTGGAAAACGACTCTCAGAACCCTCTGATCTTGGGGTTTTTTTTACAGCTGAAAAACGTCACTGCTAAAAACGTCTGATAACAGCCTATGTATGCACGAACACATAGGACAACATGATGGAGGGTTTATTGACTGCTGTAAAACTGTCAAGAAACGTCCTGTGTGCATTATAGTTTATTTTTTGTTGGGTAGACAATTTGGTGTTATTGACACAAAGGATTACTGTTCACTTGAACACAATGCACAGCAACTATTACCACTGCTATGTCTAAATGTTCTCATTTCAAGAGTATATAGTGCCATTACCTTTACAATTTATATAACCATTAGAAAAATGAATGTTGAACAAAGTGGACAGGTTTAACAAATAGGTCCCTATTTTCACTTCTCTTTCCAGCAGTTTTGCTAGCCAGCATATATTACAGTGTGAGTATATTTTTGTTGTTTGACAACATAATTTAACATACCATAATTTAAACCATAATCTATTTGCCCCAGGCTCACCAAAGCTCAACCATATGACACAGTTGGCAGGGTGCACTGCCACTGCCAGAAGAGAGCTTTGGTGGATATAAGGTTCTCCTTTATGTTACTCTTGGATGTCCTGAAATATATTACTAGGACCTGTGAGCAGTACATATTGAAGTGCAGAGCCAGAACAAATTGGGAGCTTAACCACTTGCCAACGGCTGATCGGCATTTGACGGCGACAAAGTGGCGCTGTAACGAGAATCGCCGTCATACGACGGCGGCCGCGAACTCGCGCCGTGTGCGCGCGCACGCCCCCTAGGCGCGGGCGCTGCAACGGCATTTGTTACAGGGCCTTTCAATCTACAGGGCCAGGCCAATGATTTTTGGCCTGGCTCTGTAGATCGCCCCTGCCAATTAAATGTTCCTCTGCCTCTGTAAATGTAAACAGAGGCAGAGGAAGTTAGCTTCTCTTCCTCCCTGAAGCTCTTTTCGGTTTCAGAGAGGAAGAAGAAGCATCTAAAAACGTGAGTTACACAATCACTACACTGACACCAGGTCACATAGGCACATTTAACCCCGACTTTGGCTTTTCTCGAAGTCCCTCCTTCTCTTCGATTGAAGGAGACGGAGACAAATGTAAATGTCTCCGTCTCCTTGTAAATTAACCGTCCCCGCTAGATGTCTCGGTCCGGTTTTTAGTAACCGGACCGGGACATCTAACTTTCCGGGACATTGTTTACGGCAACGTCGCGGGCGCGGATCCCCCGCACGCGCGCGTGTGCCGCGCTCAAGCGCCGGCGGCAGCATACTGCCGCTAAGAGCAATGTCGCGGTGAAACAGCGGCAGTTTACGGCTAGTCGGCAACCGTTCACCAATTCGAGGGTTAAACAAGACCGAGACG
>BLSH010084754.1:619632-634185 GCA_018402905.1 Glandirana rugosa | reverse complement strand
ACCTAGTCCAGAATCAGATCGTTCTGTAATGCAGGATGAGATCTGCAATCTGTCCCTCAAAGCAGTAGTAGTAGTAATCTCTACCTAGTCCAGAATCAGATCGTTCTGTAATGCAGGATGAGATCTGCAATCTGTCCCTCAAAGCAGTAGTAGTAGTAATCTCTACCTAGTCCAGAATCAGATCGTTCTGTAATGCAGGATGAGATGTTATTATATCTGCAATCTGTCCCTCACAGCGCCGGCAGCATCCTCTCCCTACACTAGCCTGAGAGCATGTGACATGCAGCACTATGTGACTCCAGCTTATACAGAGGCTGGGTCACATGATGCACTGGCCAATCACAGCCATGCCATTAGTAGGCATGGCTGTGATGGCTTCTAAGGGCAAACCAGTGAAACGCTTGTTGATTGGCTGCCCTGCAACTTTTTTTAAAATGTCCGGGTTCGGGTCACGGACACCCCAAAGTTCGGGTTCGCTCAACTCTAGTCTTTACTTTCAAAATGTTTTATTGAGTTTAACAAGTAGAGAGGTATACAAACTCACACAGTGAAGACAGAATTCTCTTAGGCTTAATAACATACAATTGTGCAGCCAATATATCCAGTTAGTAATACAACCTTCTAGGGTGGAACCCTGGGTTCCTGGCTTATGTTAACGATGGAGCTGCATGTGGGCTAGTGAAAGGGGGTATGCTGAGGACCATGACACCCCTATTGGGAACTTACTGTGCCAGGTCCAAAAGCTTAGCTTTTATCACACATGTTAACTCCTCTAAGTGAGTGAGGCTGCTGCCGTAACCCAACTATAGTGAACAACTATTTATAACAATCAGCTATAATTCTGTCTGACAAATTCTGCCAGTTCAGAATAGGAGAAGGAAAGAGAGAAGAGAAGGGGGGGGGGGGTAGAGAGAGAGACAGTAAGGAAGAAGTGACTTGCTTAGAGGTGACCGCTAGGTACCCTATCCTTACGTAGGGTGGGGGAGAAAATCCATGAGAGCGAAATAGTAGCATTTATTAAACACTAAACCAGTCTCATATGTTTTTTCCAAGGGTCCCATATGATGTCAAATTTGTGCTAGGTGTCCAGGAGCACGCTCACCATCTTTTCCTGGTCCATGATCAGGGATGCTCTGTTTTTAGCCGCCCGGAAGGAAACATTTGGTAACTTCCATGCTTTGGCAATTGTTGCCTTGGCCCCAGGAGAGCAAAGTGTATCAGTTTTTGCATGCTCCGGGAAGCCCCCTCAACCGAGAAGTTTAAGAGTGCAATCGTTGGGGAATTCTGGATAGGTAGACCAGTAACTTTTCTAAGTAAAGCAACAATTTTGTTCCAGAAGGATCTGATTCTCGGGCAAAGCTACCAAATGTGCAACATGTCTCCTTTGTGCATGCATCCCCTGAAGCAAAGCAGAGAGGATGTGGGGTACATTTTGGAAAGTCTATAGGGGACCAGGTACCATCTAGAAACAACTTTGAGGTTGGTCTCAACTAGGCCTATGTTGAGGATCCCTTTGTAAGCTTTAAAGAAATTGTTGTGCCAGACTTCCAGGTCCCAAGCATGTTCCCAGGCCACCATATAGGGAGCTTCCGTCTTCACACTGGATAGAGCTGCATAGATGATCGAGATTCCTCCCCTCTGAAGCACTGGCTGGCCGCTCCATTGCTCATAGTTTGTGGTGGTCTGGATACCAGGTTTCCCTTTCCACAGCTTATAGAGGAACCCAGAAATTTGGGAAAACCAGAAGTTCTCCGTTGGGGGCATGTTGTGTTTGCTAACAAAGAATTGTTTGGACAGCAGGCCCATAGGACCCAGGAAGTGTCCAATCTTAAAGAGCCATACGCTCTAATTTCCATGCCTGGTGGGAAGAGCGGATTTCTAAAGATGTGAACTAAGGGTGTAAGTGTAGAGGTTAAATCTGGACATCTAGCGTGTGGGATGGGGTTGCTTCCCTTTCCATAAGAACCCAACTCGGGAGTGCGATACGTGAGTATACCCCTGAGATTTGTGTGAGTTGCGCTGATTGGTAATACCAGATAAGGTTGGGTAGTCCCAGACTTCCTTGTTTACGGGACCTATATAGGCAAGATTTAGACAAGTGATGACCCTTCTTACCCCATACAAATTGAATTATTCTCATTTTAATGTATTTTAGCTGTTCTCTAGTAATCTGGATAGGTAGTGAACGGAAGAAGTAGGTTTAGGAATGTGTCTATGGGAATGTTTGACCATTTTTCCAGAAGCGCATTTGTGAGGTCAGGCACCGATGTTGGATCGAGAAGGCCTGGCTCACAGTCTCCTCCTGAGGTCAGGACTTTGTGCAGGCAGCCCAATCTCCACCACAAACTCGCTCATCCATGTCTTCATGGACCTTGCTTAGGGCACTGGTGCTCAGTCATGTTGGAACAGGAAGGGGCCACCCCTAAACTGTTCCCACAAAGTTGGGAGCATGAAATTGTCCAAAATGTCTCGGTATGCTGATGTCTTCAACGTTCCCTTCACTGTGATTAAGGGGCCAAGCCCAATCCCTGAAAAACAACGTCCGCACCGTAATACCCCCTCCACCAATTGATTTCAACCAGTGCACAAAGCAAGGTCCATAAAGAGATGGATGAGTGATTTTGGGGTGGAGGAACTTGACTGGCCTGCACAGAGTTCTGACCTCAATCCGATAGAGTATCTTTCGGATGGATTAGAGCGGAGACTGCGAGCCAGGCCTTCTCGTCCAACATCAGTGCCTGACCTCACAAATGTGCTTCTGGAAGAATGGTCAAACATTCCCATAAAGTAAAAGTACTGATCATCATATATACAGTATCTCACAAAAGTGATTACACCCCTCACATTTTTGTAAATATATGTTTTCATGTGACAACGCTGAAGAAATGATACTTTGCTACAATGTAAAGTAGTGAGTGTACAGCTTGTATAACAGTGTAAACTTGCTGTCCCCTCAAAATAACTCAACTCACAGCCATTAATGTCTAAACCGCTGGCAACAAAAGTGAGTACACCCCTAAGTGAAAATGTCCAAATTGGGCCCAATTAACCATTTTCCCTCCCCGGTGCCATGTGACTTGTTAGTGTTACAAGGTCTCAGGTGTGAATGGGGAGCAGGTGTGTTAAATTTGGTGTTCTGAAGGATCTTAAGAATCTGAAAAGATAAAGGATCTTAGGCAATACTTTCATTTTCACTGCTTTGACTCTCCCCAGGAACGATATTGGATAGGAGCGCCAAATCTTAACCAGGTTTCAGAGTCCAGATACGTAATTTACCACAAAAATGGAAAAAAATTGAGGTGTAAGATATATTCCAAGGTACGGTATTTTATCCGTTGACCATTGTAAGGGAAAGGAACCACATAGAGTCTCACACTGGGCAAGGGGAATATTAATCGACAAGGCTGTAAATTTATTGATATTAACTGATAGGCCTGACACCACAGCAAATTGTGTAAGTATAGAGAATAGATTGGGTAAAGAAACTTGTGGGTTGATCAAGAAAAAACATAACATCATCCGCATATATGCAGAATTTAAAATGTGAAGATTCAGTAACATAGCCAGTTATATCTGGATGTTTTCTAATCGCTATGGCTAGGGGTTCTAAGGCAATGGCAAACAAAAGAGGGGATAAGGGGAAACCTTGACGGGTACCCATGCTCAGTGTGAAGAAATCCGAATTGCAAGCTGGCTATTTAGTTCTCGTCTTAGGGGGCGTGGTATAGAGCTTGTATCCCCATTAAAAACTCATCTCTAAAGCCCATATGTTGCAGTACTGAAAATAAGTAAGGCCAGAGAACACTGTCAAAGGCTTTATTAATGTCAAGACTGAGCAACACCACCTGTTTTGCATGAAAATTGGCATCCTGAATGACATTCAAAGTTAAACTAATGTTATCAGTGATAAGTCTGTTAGAAATAAGTCCTGATTGATCAGCCGAGGTTAGAGTTTCGATTATAGCAGCCAGTCTATCTGCCATTGCATGGCTAAAAATGTTGAGATCATTATTGATGACCTAAATTGGTCTGTAGTTATGTGGGAATAAGTGATCTTTGAGGATTGGGCAGCAAATACATGTTTGCTAGGGTCATTTCATTAGGAAATTGGTCACCAACAAGAATACTATTAAAGCGGGGATTTAGGATTGGGGCATAATGTTTGTAATAGCTAGCAGTATAACCGCCCGGGCCTGGGGCGACCGAGCGTTTAAGTGATTTAATGACCCAAAGTATCTCCTCTTCGGTAAAAGGGGCATTTAGGGTCTCAATTTGAGCAGCTGTTAAAGAAGGGAGTGGAAGGGAGGCTAGCCAATCCTGTGATTCTTGTGAAGGTGAAGAATTAGGATTTGCTGAACAAGTTGAGTAAAACTTTTCAAAAATGCTAAGGACCTCTTTTGGATGTGATACAACATTACCTGAGGAGTTATGTAATTCATACAAATGGAGAGGGTGCAGGGAGTGATTACGTTTGCGAGCAACCATAGGTGATGCTGAATTACCATGTAGAAGGAATTTAGCTTTTGAACAACGAAGGAATTAATAAACCTTCGTAGATAACAGAGTATTTAACTCCAACCTCTTTTGAGTTGTCGGTTATCTGGTGTTGGATTTGCAATCTATGTAGTTGATCTAATTCAGTGGTTAGCCTAAAAATTATTGATCTTAATAAGCAAACCACATATGACTATCTTGTGAGCCACCCACAGCGTACCAGGGGATATTTCCGGAGCAGAGTTTAACCACCTCAGTACTGGGCACGGAAACCCCCTTCTTGTCCAGGCCATTTTTCAGCTTTCAGCGCTATCACACTTTGAATGACAATTATTCACTCATGCAACACGGTACCCATATGAAACGTGCATCCTTTTTTTCACACAATTAGAGCTTTCTTTTGGTGGTATTTAATCACTAGTGGGTTATTTATTTTTTGTGCTATAAATAAAAAAGTTAGAAAATGTTGTGAAAAAATGCATTTTCTTTGTTTCTGTCATAACATTTTGCAAATTAGTAATTTTTCTTCATCAATTTTGGCCAACATTTATACTGCTACATATCTTTGGTAAAAATAATTCAAAAAAGTGTATATTATTTGGCCCTTGTGTAAGTTATAGAGTCTACAAGCTATGGTGCCAATCATTGAAAATTGATCACACCTGATCACACCTGACATACTGACGGCCTATCTCATTTCTTGAGACCCGAACAAGCCAGTAAAGTACAAATACCCCCCAAATGACCCCTTTTTGGAAAGTAGACAGTCCAAGGTATTTAGTAAGAGGCATGGTGAATTTTTTGAAGTTGTAATTTTTTTCCCACAATTCTTTTCAAAATGAAGATTTTTTTTCACAAAATTGTCATATATTAACAGGTTATTTCTCACACCCAGAATATGCATACCACAAATTACACCCCAAAACACATTCTGCTACTCCTCCTGGGTATGGCGATATCTCATGTCTGAGACTTTTTCACAGCCTGGCCACATACAGAGGCCCAACATGCAGGGAGCGCCGTCAGGTATTCTAGGGATATAAATTACACATCTAATGTCATGATGACATTTTTGAAGGCCAAGGAGCACCAGGACAATGGAATTGTCCACAAAATGACCCCATTTTGGAAAGCAAACATCCCAACATATAATCTATGAGGCATAATGAGTCTTTTGAACATGTCATTTTTTTCCAGTAGTTTTTGGAAAATGTGGGAAAAAATGAAAACACATTTTTTTTTACACAAAGCTGTCCATTTATATGATATTTCCAACACAGCATATATGTAGCAAAATGACACCCTAAAATACATTCTACTACTTCTCCTGAGTATGGCGATACCACATGTGTAAGACTTTTACACAGCCTGGCCACATACAGAGGCCCAACATTGAAGTAGTACCTTCAGGCATTCTATGAGCATAAATTACACATCTCATTTCTCAACCACCTATTACACTTTTGAAGGTCCTGGAGCACCAGGACAATGGAATTGCCTACAAAATGACCCCATTTCGGAAAACAAACACCCAACATATAATCTATGAGGCATAATGAGTCTTTTGAACATGTAATTTTTTTCCAGTAGTTTATGGAAAATGTGGGAAAAAATGAAAACGCATTTTTTTTTACACAAAGCTGTCCATTTATATGGTATTTCCAACACATAGCATGTACCTAGCAAAAATGACACCCCAAAATACATTCTACTACTCTCCCTCAGTATGGCGATATGAGGCATAATGAGTCTTTTGAACATGTAATTTTTTTCCAGTAGTTTTTGGAAAATGTGGAAAAAAATTAAAACGCTTTTATTTTTACACAAAATTGTCCATTTATATGATATTTCCAACACATAACATGTACCTAGCAAAAATGACACCACAAAATACATTCTACTACTCCCCTTGAGTATGGCAATACCAAATGTGTGAGACTTTTACAGGTGATGTTTACTGATAGGTGATGATGGTCTCTGACAGGTGATTGGCGATGGTCACTGATGAGTGACTGGTGGAGGTCACTGATGGGTGACAGGTGACTGGCGGTGGTCACTGATGGGTGACAGGTGCCTGGCGGTGGTCACTGATGGATGATGGGTGTCTGGCGGTGGTCACTGATGGGTGACGGGTGTCTGGTGATGGTCACTGATGGGTGACGAGTGACTGGTGGTGGTCACTGATGGGTGACTTGCGGTGGTCACTGATGGGTGCTGGGTGTCTGGCGGCGGTCACTGATGGGTGCCGGGTGTCTGGCGGTGGCCACTGATGGGTGACGGTGTCTGGCAGTGGTCACTGATGGGTGACGGGTGTCTGGCAGTGGTCACTGATGGGTGCCGGGTGTCTGGCGGTGGTCACTGATGGGTGACGGTGTCTGGCAGTGGTCACTGATGGGTGACGGGTGTCTGGCAGTGGTCACTGATGGGTGACGGGTGTCTGGCGGTGGTCACTGATGGATGACGGGTGACTGGCGGTGGTCACTGATGGATGACTTGTGGTGGTCACTAATGGGTGACTGGTGTCTGGTGGTGGTCACTGATGGGTGACTGGTGACAGGCCGAGGTCAGTGACTGTGACAGGCCATGGTCAGTGATGGGTGACAGGCCACGGTCACTGATGTGTGACAGGTGACACGTCACGGTCACTGATGGGTGACGGGTGACACTCCACAGTCACTGATGGGTGATGGGTGACACGTCACGACCACTGATGGGTGAAAGGTGACATGCCACGGTCACTGATGGGTGATGGGTGACACGCCGCGGTCACTGATGGGTGACACGCCGCGGTCACTGATGGGTGACACGCCATGGTCAGTGATGGTTGACAGACCACGGTCAGTGATGGCTGATGTGTGAGAGGCCACGGTCAGTGATGGGTGACGGGTGACAGGCCACGATCACTGATGGGTGATGGGTGACACACCACGGTCACTGATGGGTAACGGGTGACACGCCACGGTTACTGATGGGTGACGGGTCACATGCCACGGTCACTGATGGGTGACACGCCCCGGTCACTGATGGGTGACGGGTGACATGCCATGGTCACTGATGGGTGACGGGTGACATGCCACGATCACTGATGGGTGACAGGTGCACTTTATGATTACAGGTACACTTTATGGGGCAGATGGGGTGTGACAGATGTTGGGTGACAGGTGCATTGGGGGGGCAGGAGTGAAGTGACAGGGTGTGTTGGTGTTTTACAGATCAGTAACTCACTGATCCTAGCTCTTCTCTCCTCACACTGGAAACTGTGTGAGGAGAGAAGAGCTGGTAACAGTGAGTTACTGCTCTGTTTACATTTACATGTGATCGGCTATGAGTAGATCACAGCTGATCACAAGGTAACAGCCGCCGGCTGGCGGCTGATATCAGTGTTAGTGGCAGGCAGTGTTCCCTGGGAAGAATACTTGGGAGACTCTAAAAAGCAAATATTGCTCTAAAAAGCAAATATTGATTCCTCTATTCTGTAATACCACAAGATAGTATTCTACATTAGTATGTGTAATGATGACCAAATATCTTCAGATCTACTCTGCTGTCAGTCTGATTTAACAGAATGGCGCAGCCTCAAAATAAAAGTCCCCAAGATCCTTATACAATATCAATAACAAAAGGAAAAATTATACCAAGCTAGGAGGAGAAGTCGCCAGTATTTTACTCACATAATCAACAATGGTATTCTGTGTCTCACATACTGTACATATTGTTGCATCTTTAGAACTCAACTCCATTTGTAGTGGATGGAGAGAATGGTCTCAGTATGCCAACTTGAACTATGCCTGATTCCAGTTGTGTTTATGCTCGAGAAATGAATTCCCAAGAGACAATCCAATCTCAAATGTGCATATAGGAGCAGTGCAGCATTGTTATCAAAGTGAGCTGCCTTTGGTGGACGTCACTGGAAGGTCCAACAGGTTTTTGTAGGACTTTGCATAGAGAGTGTGAGAAAACTGTGAGTGCAGATGTGCTAACAGTATATTTAAGTACTGTAACACATATCTTTTAATGTGTGGCCACTGTTCAACTTCAAGGTACAGGGAGAATGTGGAGTCCTAAACTAACCTACAGCATTCCCCCTTCTTTGGGTCACTTATGTGTTGAGCAGTTGTTTTGTTTCCCCGGTATACAGGTATGTGCATCCCTCATTAAGCTTGAGTAACTTGAATAATAAACATCTGTCCTTGACCCATTTGCACCATGGCAATTGAGTTACACGCAGTGTGCTCCTGATCGCACGCATGAGCCGTGCAAATGGGGGCAGCACCCTTTGTGATCAGGCATGACTTCCTCACGGATGATCACAGGGTAAACAGCCATGACCAATGGCTGTTCACCCCTGTCGGTGACGCAGTGTTAAAGATGAATGACTGATAGCTACTGGGGATGAGCTGCTGGTTCAGTCTGAACATATGTTCACACAGAACTTTGCTTGTTCGGAGATTCGGTGAAGGGTCTAACGGGTCCAGCACTATCTTTCCGCTTTCCTTAACTAAAACTATTTTTTTTTTTTTTTACATATTTTATTAATAGCAACAGTGACCTGGTTAAGGGGGTATCTATTGATTAGCTATTTGAAAATATTATAAATAGCACATGCTTCAAGCACGTTATTTTCTGCCACCACCTTAAAGCACCTACTACCACCTGTTTACAAAAAACTTTATAAATATCACAATTCCTCTTCCTCCTCCTCTTCTTCTTTCAGCGGTGGGTGTCAATTGAATGCTACAGGGAATAGCGCCATAAAATGCAGTGGTGCGCTTTCTACTGAATATTATTATGAGTTCAGGGAACATTGATAGGGAATACCCAGAAGGCTGGGTTCACAGGAAGTGGGTGGAGTGAATGTACAAGAGGAATCCTACTGTCATATACTAGCCAAAAAACTTAAAAAAGAAAAAAAAAATTAACCATTTGTTTTTGTTCACACTGATTTTTTTTTTATTGAAAAAGAAGTGAGGGGGCGGGATTGAAATGTGCATGTGAGCTTTCTTGATAGGGTGGTAGTCTATGGGATTATCAAATATAACATTTATTAGAAAACAACTGTAATTTGGACAAAGGAGGAAAAAAAAGGCGTAGCATATTGAAACAAAATATGTTTAACTACAAAAATCAGTGCAACATTTGCGCATGTGAGATGATCTTGTTTATTGCTGTGAAATTGGGTATGGTTTTTGTCTGTTGTCTGGCAAAATTCACCAACTTTTCTAATCTCTTCTACAGGAGAGTCTGTTCATAGTCAGCCCAGTGATGGATGTGTATATTCTGTTTAATGTAAAAACAACCTAGGTTAGTACCTATCATTCAAGTTACTCAGTGGTGTCTAGTAGAGTTGAGCGAACACCTGGACGTTCAGGTTCGGAGGGTCCGTACGAACTTTGGGAAAAAGTCCGGGTTCGGCACCGAACATTGCCCGAACGTTATCAAGGACACCGAACCCCATTGAAGTCAATGGGGACCCAAACTTTTAGGCACAAAAATGTCTGTAACAATGTCCTGGCAAGTGCTAGAGGGCTGCAAAAGGAAGTAAAATGGGGATAAGAGTAGGGCAAGTGCTCTACAAAAAAATGGAGATAGGGAAAATAAATTGAAATCAAATAAAAAAATGGGAAGAGGGGTGGATGTGGAGTAGGAGCCTAGAGGTTGACTAGGCCGTGACCATGGCAGTGTAGGTGGAAGTGGCGGTGGTCAAGGAGGAGAAGGAGGTAGCCAACATGGTATTTTTTTTTTTGTTTGTTTATAATTGGGGTAGCCCCCAAAATATTGAGGCCTATTCAAAAAAACAAGTATATGAATGGCTGTGTGAGTCCGGTCTAAATGTTTATTCTGCACAAGGTACAGACAAGTCTTGTGGGATCCATGCCTGATTCATTTTAATAAAGGTTAGCTTGTCCACGTTGGCTGTGGACAAACGGCTGCGCTTGTCTGTGATAACGCCCCCTGCCGTGCTAAACACACGTTCCAACAATGCACTGGCTGCAAGGCAGGCCAGAACCTCCAAGGCATAAACGGCAAGCTCAGGCCATGTGGCCAATTTGGAGACCCAGAAGTTGAATGGGGCAGACCCATCAGTCAGTACGTGTAGGCATGTGCACACATACTCTTGCACCATTTTGCTGTAATGCTGCCTCCTGCTAAGATGTTGTCTATCGGCTGGTGGTGCTGTTTGTTGTGGCGGGCTGCTGACAAAGCTTTGCCACATTTCGGCCATGCTAACCCTGCCTTCTGAGGTGCTGGCGGTGCCACAGCTGCGTTGGTGGCCTCTTCCTCCTCCTCCGCCTTCGTCTTGTGCTTCCGCTGAGCCCCCGGTGTCATTTGGGAATGCCCTCAGCAGCGCCTCTACCAGTGTGCGCTTGTAGTCGCGCATCTTCCTCTCACACTCCAGTGAGGGAATTAAGGATGGCACGTTGTCCTTGTAACGGGGATCCAGCAGGGTGGTCACCCAGTAATCAGAAGAAGTTACAATGTGGGCAACTCGGCTGTCGTTGCGAAGGCACTGCAGCATGTAGTCGGCCATGTGTGCCAGGCTGCCCACAGGCAAAGACAAGCTGTCCTCTGTGGGAGGTATATCATCTGTGTCCTCTGTATCCCCCCAGCCACGCTCCAGTGATGCCCACGAGTTGCGTTGGGTGCCACCCTGCTGCGATTCCTCCTCCTCCTCCTCCTCCTCATCTTCCTCGTCCTCCTTGTCCTCCAGAACTGTGCCCTGGCTTGAATATTTTGGACCTGACCTATGCTGGTGCAGGAACCCACCCTCCGAGCCACTTGCGAATGACTGGCCTGATAACCATGGAAATTACCCCTCTTCCTCCTCCTCCTCCTCATCCTCCTGTGCCACATCATCTTCCATCATGGCCCGAAGTGTTTTTTCAAGGAGACATAGAAGTGGTATAGTAACGCTGAGAACAGCGTCATCTGCACTGGCCATGTTGGTGGAGTACTCAAAACACTGCAATACGCTACACAGGTCTTGCATGGAGGTCCACTCATTGGTGGTGAAGTGTTGCTGTTCCGCAGAGCGACTGACCCGTGTGTGCTGCAGCTGAAACTCCACTATTGCCTGCTGCTGCTCGCACAGTCTCTCCAGCATGTGCAAGGTGGAGTTCCACCTTGTGGGCACGTCGCATATGAGGCGGTGAGCAGGAAGGCCGAAGTTCCGCTGCAGCGCAGACAGGCGAGCAGCAGCAGGGTGAGAACGCCGAAAGTGCGTACAGACGGCCTGCACTTTATGCAGCAGCTCTGACATATCCGGGTAGTTTTTTAGAAAATTCTGTACCACCAAATTCAGCACATGTGCCAGGCAAGGGATGTGCCTCAAATGGGCTCGGCCCAGAGCCGCTACGAGATTTCGGCCATTGTTGCACACCACCAGGCCGGGCTTGAGGCTCAGTGGCAACAACCACTCATTGGTTTGTTGTTCAATGCCCGTCCACAGCTCCTGCGCAGTGTGGGGTTTATCCCCCACACATATCAGTTTTAAAACAGCCTGCTGTCATTTCCCCCTGGATGTGCTGATGTTGGTGGTGAAGGTGTTATGCTGAGCGGATGAGTGGGTGGTCGAGGAGGAGGAAGCGCAGTAGGAGGAGGAGGCAACAGGAGGCAAAGAGAAATGCCCTGCAATCCTCGGTGGTGGAAGGACATGTGTCAAATGGCTAGCCGGCTCAGGCCCACCCGCCACTACATTTGCCCAGTGTGCAATTAGCGAGATATATCGTCCCTGCCCATGCTTACTGGTCCATGTATCAGTGGTTATGTGGACCTTGCCACAGATGGCGTTGCGCAGTGCACACTTGATCTTGTCCCCGACTTGTTTGTGCAGGGAAGGGATGGCTCGCCTGGAAAAGTAGTGGCGCCTGGGAACCACGTACTGTGGGACAGCCACCGCCATCAGGTTTTTGAAACTGTCCGTGTCCACCAGACGCAATGACAGCATTTCAAAGGCCAGGAATTTTGAAATGCTGGCATTCAGGACCAGGGATCGCGGGTGGGTAGGGGGGTACTTCCTCTTTCTCTCCAGTGTTTGGGAGATGGACAGCTGTAAGCTTCCATGGGACCGTGTGGAAATGCTTGGGGACGGTGGCGGACATGGTGGCGTTGCTGTCATATCGTCTGTTTGCTGGGTGGCAGGTGACACTGTCACTGTAGAGGTGGAGGAAGAGGCCGAGGCAGCAGCAGAAAAGGAAGCAGGAGGAGGCCGAGACCTTTCTTGGATTTTGAGGTAATTATTCCAATGCAGCCTGTGCCTTGAATTTAGATGCCTGGTCATGGGGGTTGTGCTCAGGTTGAGAACATTTATGCCCCGGCTCAGGCTATCATTGCACAGCTTGCAAACCACTCGTGTCTTGTCATCAGCACATTGTCTAAAGAGCTGCCACGCGGGGGAACGCCTTTGAGCTGCCTTTGGTGTGCTAGGTCCCTGGGTGCGGTGGGTAGTAGCAGGCCTACTGTCTAGGGGATGCTCGCTCCGCTTTTGCAACCTGCTTCCTCTTTTGCTGTGCTGGTGCCTCTGTGCGACCACCACCTCTTCCTCCAAACTCCACACATCACTCGCATGACCCTCATTCCATGTGGGGTCTAGGACCTCATCATCCTCCACATCATCTTCCACCCACCCTTCACCACTGCCCTCCTTGTCGGTCTGCACACTGAGGCAAGCTGCAGCAGTTGGTACCTGTGTTTCGTCATCATCAGAAATGTGCTGCGCTTGTGTTTCCATGTCCTCATCCTGCAACAGAAGTGGTTGGGCATCGGTGCACTCAATGTCTTCCACTTCTGGGGCAGCGCTATGTGGATGGCCCACGGAAAGCACACCAGGAGAGTCATCAAAAAGCATAAGAGTCTCTTGCAGGACTTGGGGCTCAGACTGCTTGTCAATTTACAAGGGGCTGAGGTGAAAGACAGATGGCCATGGGGTTCAGGTGCCAACTCTGAGCTTTTATCAATGGACCGGGAGGGAGACAATGTGAAGGAACTGGAGGCATTGTCAGCCACCCAATCTACTATCGCCTGTACTTGTTCTGGCCTCACCAATCGTTGAGGGGCATTCGGGCCTACCATATACCGGTGAAGGTTCTGTTGGCTAACTGAGGAAGGTATTTCCCTTGTGCGTGTAGCTGGCACACCTCGACCATGTCCTCTCCTTCCAACAGGAGGTTCACCAACACCAGCAGCACCAGCATCACCAGCAGCACCATGACCACGTCCCTTATTTGCTCTCCTCATTGGGCCCGCAAATGTACTATGTAGCCCTATGTAAGTATTTATTAATACCAATTAATACCTTTTTTTTGGAAAACACCAACGTAGCCAGACTTTTTATTTTGGTGCAAGAAATGCACTGCTCACACCAACAGCTGGAAGCTCTCCCTTTAGAACTAGGAGATGATTTGTGAAAAATAAATAATCTGTCACTTACAGCAACAGCTGGAACCTGGCCCTATAGGAGTAGGCAATGGTTTTTGAACAATAATCTGTCCCTCTATGCAGCAGCTGGAAACTCTCCCTTTAGAACTAGGAGATGATTTTTGAACAATAATGTGTCACTTACAGCAACAGCTGGCCCTATAGGAGTAGGCAATGGTTTTTGAACAATAATCTTTCCCTCTAAGCAACAGCTGGAAACTCTCCCTTTAGAACTAGGAGATGATTTTTGAACAATAATGTGTCACTTACAGCAACAGCTGGCCCTATAGGAGTAGGCAATGATTTTTGAACAATAATCTGTCCCTCTAAGCAGAAGCCTCTACCTAGTGCAGTCAGATCTCTCAATGCAGCAGTATGTGAAATCTCAAATTACTCCCACAATCTGATCGTTGAGTACGATCGCACAATCTGATCGGTTGTGTATGATCGTAACGATCGTTGTGTTAGGCAGGGTTTGATCTGCAATGTGTCACTCAAAGCAGCAGTATGTGAAATCTCAAATTACTCCAACATTCTGATCGTTGTGCACGATTGTAGCGATCGTTGTTTTATGTATTTTGTTGCTAGCGATGTTAGCACGTGTTGCTAGTCTTACAACCTCATTAAACTCTAAAGTGTATGACG
>BLSH010084754.1:548113-558181 GCA_018402905.1 Glandirana rugosa | reverse complement strand
CGGACAGTTTCAAAAACCTGATGGCGGTGGCTGTCCCACAGTACGTGGTACCCAGCCGCCACTACTTTTCCAGACGAGCCATCCCTTCCCTGCACAAACAAGTTGGGGACAAGATCAGGTGTGCACTGCGCAACGCCATCAGTGGCAAGGTCCACATAACCACTGACACATGGACCAGTAAGCACGGACAGGGACGCTATATCTCGCTAACTGCACACTGGGCAAATGTAGTGGCGGGTGGGCCTGAGCCGGCTAGCCATTTGGCGCATGTCCTTCCACCACCGAGGATTGCAGGGCATTTCTCTTTGCCTCCTGTTGCCTCCTACTCTGCTTCCTCCTCCTCTACCATCTCCTCATCCGGTCAGCGTAACACCTTCACCACCAACATCAGCACATCCAGGGGGAAACGACAGCAGGCTGTTTTAAAACTGATATGTTTGGGGGATAAACCCCACACTGCGCAGGAGCTGTGGACGGGCATTGAACAACAGACCAATGAGTGGCTGTTGCCACTGAGCCTCAAGCCCGGCCTGGTGGTGTGCGACAATGGCCGAAATCTCGTAGCGGCTCTGGGCCGAGCCCGTTTGACACACATCCCTTGCCTGGCGCATGTGCTGAATTTGGTGGTACATATTTTTCTAAAAAACTACCCGGATATGTCAGAGCTGCTGCATAAAGTGTGGGCCGTTTGTGCGCACTTTCGGCGTTCTCACCCTGCTGCTGCTCGCCTGTCTGCGCTGCAGCGGAACTTCGGCCTTCCTGCTCACCGCCTCATATGCGACGTGCCCACAAGGTGGAACTCCACCTTGCACATGCTGGAGAGACTGTGTGAGCAGCAGCAGGCAATAGTGGAGTTTCAGCTGCAGCACGCACGGGTCAGTCGCTCTGCGGAAAAACAACACTTCACCACCAACAAGTGGGCCTCCATGCGAGACCTGTGTAGCGTATTGCGGTGTTTTGAGTACTCCACCAACATGGCCAGTGCCGATGATGCTGTTCTCAGCGTTACTATACCACTTCTATGTCTCCTTGAAAAAACACTTCGGGCCATGATGGAAGAGGATGTGGCACAGGAGGATGAGGAGGAGGAAGAGGGGTCATTTCCACGGTTATCAGGCCAGTCATTCGCAAGTGGCTTGGAGGGTGGGTTCCTGCACCAGCATAGGCCAGGTCCAAAATATTCAAGCCAGGGCACAGTTCTGGAGGACGAGGAGGACGAGGAAGATGAGGAGGAGGAGGAGGAGGAATTGCAGCAGGGTGGCACCCAACGCAGCTTGTGGGCATCACTGGGGCGTGGCTGGGGGGATACAGAGGACACAGATGATATACCTCCCACAGAGGACAGCTTGTCTTTGCCTGTGGGCAGCCTGGCACACATGGCCGACTACATGCTGCAGTGCCTGCGCAACGACAGCCGAGTTGCCCACATTGTAACTTCCTCTGATTACTGGGTGGCCACCCTGCTGGATCCCCGTTACAAGGACAACGTGCCGTCCTTAATCCCCTCACTGGAGCGTGAGAGGAAGATGCGCGACTACAAGCGCAAACTGGTAGAGGCGCTGCTGAGGGCATTCCCAAATGATACCGGGGGCTCAGCGGAAGAACAAGGTGAAGGTAGAGGAGGAGGAGGAGGTAGAGGCCACCAATGCAGCTGTGCCACCGCCAGCACCTCAGAAGGCAGGGTTAGCATGGCTGAAATGTGGCAAAGCTTTGTCAGCAGCCCGCCACAACAAACAGCACAACCAGCCGATAGACAACGTCTTAGCAGGAGGCAGCATTTCAGCAACATGGTGTAAGAGTATGTGGGCACACACCTACACGTACTGACTGATGGGTCTGCCCCATTCAACTTCTGGGTCTCCAAATTGGCCCTTTATGCCTTGGAGGTGCTGGCCTGCCCTGCAGCCAGTGTATTGTCGGAACGTGTGTTTAGCACGGCAGGGGGCGTTATCACAGACAAGCGGAGCCGTTTGTCCACATCCAACGTGGACAAGCTAACCTTTATTAAAATGAATCAGGCATGGATCCCACAAGACTTGTCTGTACCTTGTGCAGAATAAACATTTAGACTGGACTCACACAGCCATTCATATACTTCTTTTTTTTGAATAGGCCTCAATACAAAAAAAAATACCATGTTGGCTACCTCCTCCTACTCCTCTACCACCGCCACTTCCACCTACACTGCCACGGTCACGGCCTAGTCAACCTCTAGGCTCCTACTCCACATCCACCCCCCTTCCCATTTTTTTATTGGATCTTAATTTATTTTCCCCATCCCCATTTTTTTGTAGGGCACTTGTCCTAGTTTGAAGATGATTTTAGAACAGTTATATGGCTTCAACCGTTAATTAATACTTTTCAGACACAGTTTGAAGATGATCCACATTCACCTCCATTTTTGCATTTTTTATGTTTTTATTTTTTTTAAAAATATTTAAAGTTATTTCCCTGTCCCCATTTCTTTGTAGGTCACTTGTCCCACCCTTACCCCCATTTCCTTCCTTTTGCAGCCCTCTAGGGCTTTCCAGGACTTTGTTACAGCCATTTTTGTGCCTAAAAGTTCAGGTCCCCATTGATTTCAATGGGGTTCGGTGTCCGTGCGATCGTTCGGGTTCCGTACGGACCCGGACTTTGTCCCGAAGTTCGGCCGGACCAGCAGAACCCGAACTTCCAGAGTTTCGCTCAACTCTAATCAGTAGCCCTCCTGGCAAGTAAGCAATCTGCTGCAGATGTTGATGCCCAGACTGCCTCCTGCAGTCTTAGGCCCCTGGAGACTGCCTGTCTTCCTGTGTGTGTGTGACCCTGAAGCCTGGGCCTGACTGCTCCTATCAGGCCCCCACCCAGCTGGGCAATCAGTGTCCTGGTAAAACCCAAATCCTGGGCTCAGGACTGGGAATTTCATCCACACCGGATCTCTAAGAAATCCCCTGATCCCGAAGCAGACTTTAAGAAATGAGGAAACTGAAAGGCCAGTTTTCTCCCAAGTAGGCAAATCTTCTGGAGCCCCTCAACCTGGCCGGTTGAGAACCCTGGGTCATCCCTACTGTCTAAACCCTGGCAGGGCAACGTTCTGCTACAAGGGTTATGGTGTGAAGGCAACGCCAACACCCAAAGCCCAGTTTTTCCACACCTGTTACTTCTATCCACAGTTTGTGAAACAGACACCAGAATGTATCCAAAAAAATCACTAATCTTGTTCCGAGTGCACTAAATTGTGTCCTCATCATATAGACTGGCTCCCCAAGCCATTTTTTACAAAATAAAGAAAGCTTGCAGGGAAATGTCATTTTTTGTTTATTTATAAATGTCATTTTTGCTGCAGCAGGTTCTATACACTGTACAGATGTGCCACTTTACAGTCAGACTAAGGAAACCTCCCAGGCACTATATTTAAAGGAATTTTTAATTTTTATTGTTTCACTTCAGTACTCGGACCCCCATACGCTTTGTATGCACAATGACTTGCATATAAGCCTTCATTATAGGCACTTTTGAGTTTTCCAGTTTCGGTCCCATAGACTTTATTGGGTTCATTGTTCGGCTCTGAACTTTTGCCATATTCGAAAGTTCTGGTGTAAAGTACTACTATCTACTAGCCTCACGTAACATATTCCTAGTTTCGTATTCCTTCTTCAGTATATCCCCAGCCAACAATGTAGCTTGTCCACACTCTCTGACTCTCATTTCCTCTATTTGGTCTGCAGTTTCTGAAAGTCCTATCAAGCATTATATATATATATATTGAATATTTTAGGCCCCCTTTAACTCATATGCTAACAACTACTGCTCTAGAATGTGACATTTTTTTTTACTAGTGTCTGGACCTGTGTCACTGCTTGGCTCACCTTCAGGTGGCACTGTTGCTTTCAGCACCAGAGGGTGTAGTTCTGGTGGCCACCAGTGGGTGTCTCCAGAGCAGATGGACTTGCAGATGGGAGTATATAAGCCCACCCTTTACTGAGGTTCAGGGCTTCAGTATTGTTTCTGAAAGCTGTGTTCCTACCTGAGCCTGTTCTGTCCTCTGTTCCTTGTTCCTAAACCTGACCCGGAGTCCTGTTCTCTGTGACCTGCTTCCTGCTGCTGCTGGCTTTCTGTTGCCCTTGTCCCCTGACTCTGCCGGTATTCTTGTGTGTGTTACCTTATTTGTAAATAGTTAGTTAGTTAGTTAGGGCATTTACTGGGGTTTCTTGTTTCTTTTACATTCCACCTTGTTTGTTTAGTGTCATTGGTGCTGGTATTGGATGCATGTCATTTTCATTAACAAACATATCTTTTTCACTTATCCAAGTGTCCTGATTTCTTAAGGTGTAGCCAGTTGATCTGTTTACCCTTACTGGATGCTTACATCCCTGACATAATACTGAAGTCATAGTATCAGATCGGCTGCACCTGGGAAATTAGGTTTTGGCATTTGGTAATTGTTGCAAGATGCAGTCTGAGGAGGTTGTTTTGCCCTGCTTATAGAAGAAGACAGGGAATATTGTTGCCAAATCTTGAAAGAGCAGTCTAGGGAACAATTGCTGGAATATATCCGTCTGGCTCATTCTCTGGTGGATCAAGGCAATTTTTTGTTTGAGGAAATTCAGCCCCTCATTCAGATCTGTGTGGAGTTGGCGTTGTCTAACACCCCTACTGGTGGTGATGATTATAATCCTCCCTTTAATGTATCTCAGGTGGTGTCTCTGTGTGGTTATTAACCTCCTCCCATCCGCGCCATAGCCGAATGACGGCTACAGCGCGGCTCTAAAATGCCGGGAGGACGTCAATAGATTTGGCTCGTGCTGGGCGCGCTCCCGCAGGCGCGCTCCCGCAGGCGCGCTCCCACAGGCGCGAGCGGCACGTGCCACCGCACACTGCGAGAGCGTGCCCGCGGGTCGGGCGTACCCGATGTCCGCCGGAGACCCGCGATCTCCTTTCAGAGAGGAGGAACGGGGAACCGCCGAAGTAAACACGGCGGTTCCCCGTTCTGTGAGGGGGGGCATGCCAGATCTACTGATCCCTGTCACTGGGATCAGTTAGATCTGTCATGCCCTTGTCAACCCCGCCCCCCCCACAGTTAGAACACACCCAGGGAACATTGTTAACCCCTTCACTGCCCCCTGCAGGTTAACCCCTTCACTGCCAATGACATTTATACAGTAATCAGTGGACATTTAAATTTCTGATCGCTGTATAAATGTTATTGGTCCCAAAAAAGTGTCAAAAATGTACGACATGTCCGGCCCGATATCGCAGTACCGATAAAAATTGCAGATCACCGCCATTACCAGTAAAAAAAAAAAAAAATAATAAAAACGCCATAAATCAATGTCCATAGTTTGTAGGCGCTATAACTTTTGCGCAACCCAATCAATAAACGCCGATTGCGATTTTTTTTACCAAAAATATGTAGAAGAATATATATCGGCCAAAACTGATGAATAAATTTGTTTTTTTATTTTTGGATATTTATTATAGCAAAAAGTAAAAAATATTGTTTTTTTTTCAAAATTGTCGCTCTTTTTTTGTTTATAGCGGCGATCAGAAATGACGCAGAGGGGATCAAATACCACCAAATGAAAGCTCTATTTGTGGGAAAAAAAGGACGCAAATTTTGTTTGGGTACAACGTCGCACGACAGCGCAATTGTCATTCAAAGAGCGACAGAGCTGAAAACTGAAAATTGGTACGGGCAGGAGGGGGGTTTAACCACTTCAGCCCCGGAAGGATTTCCAGCTTTAGGACCGGAGCCCTTTTTGCGATTCGGCCCTGCGTCGCTTTAACTGACAATTGCGCGGTCGTGCGACGTTGTACCCAAACGAAATTTGCGTCCTTTTTTTCCCACAAATAGAGCTTTCATTTGGTGGTATTTGATCCCCTCTGCGTCATTTCTGATCGCCGCTATAAACAAAAGAAGAGCGACAATTTTGCAAAAAAACCCAAATTTCTTACTTTTTGCTAAAATACAAATCCAAAAAAAAATATAAAAAAACATTTTTTTTCACTGTTTTTGGCCAATTTATATTCTTCATCATATTTGCGATAAAAAAAATCCCAATCGGCGTTTATTGATTGGTTTGCGCAAAAGTGGTCGCATTTACGGATGATGAGAATTGATTTTTGGGGTTTTTATTTTTTTTTTATTTTTTACTAGTAATGGCGGCGATCTGCGATTTTTAGCGGTACTGCGATATTAGGGCGGACATGTCGGAACGTTTTGACACTTTTTTGGGACCATTGGCATTTATACAGCGATCAGTGCTATAAAAATGTTATGATTACTGTGTAAATGCCATTGGCAGTGAAGGGGTTAACCTGCAGGGGCGCTCTAAGGGTTAACTATGTTCCCTGGGCGTGTTCTAACTGTGGGGGGACTGCCCTAACAGGAGAAGGGAAGTGGTCACAGCCTTCATGTACAGGAAGGCTGTGATCACAGCCCTTCCCCCTCACACAGAGCGGAGGTCCGTGTTTACATACACGGACCTCCGTTCCTTCACTCCGGGGGGGGCATCGCGGGTAGCCGGCGGCAATCGAAGCCGCCGCACCCGCTCCCTGGCCCCCCCCGAACACAGTGAGCGCGCGCTCACTAGGCTCTGTATCGCGGCCGCCGTCGTATGACGGCGTTTCGCGTTACAGAGCCACTCTGTCGCCGTCATTTGCCGATCAGCCGTCGGCAAGTGGTTAAGTGCCCAGTAAGGAAGTGGTTAAAGGAACATTACTCTGTGTATTCACAAAAGGCTCTGTTAGATTGTATCAATGCAGTACACTCTTTAGTTAGACAAGGATATTGTAAATTGAAGTTTGTTCACCCTTTGCTCCAAACTTGGTTGGATCTGTCCTCTTCAGTATCAGTTGACATGGATCCATCACTAGCCACTAGTTTGTTCAGAGATCCCTCTCTGTTGACCATAGCAACTCCCCAGAAAACTTCCACTGTAACTACTCCTCCCTTTCCATTTCCTCTCAGTACTGCTATCACTCCTCCATCAACCGCACCCACTGCTTACAGCCCTGTATCCACACACAGAATTGCAGTGGCTGCACCTAAAAAGAAACTGAAGTTTTTCCCAAACTGCACAATCCTACCACTATCCAATCCTGCCCCCACACCAGCCAATCTGCTTCAGTCTGCTTCTACAACAACTGATCTGTTCCAGTCTGCCTCCACACCAGCCAATCTGTTCCAGTCAGCCTCCACATTAGCCAATCTGCTCCACTTTTCTTCCATACCAGCCAATTTGTTTCAGTCTGCCTCCACACCAGCCGCTATACTTCAACCCACCATGGTTCCAATTGCTCCAGCCAGGCCTGCCACCACACCTGCCACCTTGGTTCAACCCATGGAAATTGGACCTTCTGCTTCTGACCAGCCTGTCGCTATCCCACCTGACTGTATTGGTTCTCTGTCCACCACGCAGTTTGGCCCTATGGACTCTTTGCCAGCTAATCAATTTGACCTCACTGATCCTGTTCCTGATGCCCTGCCTGGTGGTCCCATTCCTGATGCCCTGCCTGGTGATTCTATTTCTGATACCCAACCTACTGTTCCAGTACCCACTGCCCAGACTGCTGTTCTGGTGCCCACTGCTGTGCCTGCTGCCCAGCCTACTGTTCAAGCGTTTGCTGCCCAGCCTGCTGTTCCGGTGCCCACTGTCATGCCTGCTGCCCAGTTTACTGTTCCAGTACCCACTGCCCAGCGTGCTGTTCTGTGCCCACTGCCATGCCTGCTGTCCAACTTAATGTTTCAGTACCCACTGCCCATCCTGCTATTCTGGTGCCCACTGCCATGCCTGCTGCCCAGCCTACTGTTCCGGTACCTGCTGCCCAGCCTGCTGTTCCAGTGCCCACTGCCGTGCCTGCTGCCCAGCCTACTGTTCAAGTGTTCGCTGCCCAGCCTGCTATTCTGGTGCCTGCTGCTATGCCTGCTGCCCAGCTTACTATTCCAGTATCCGCTGCCCAGCCTGCTGTTCTGGTCAGGGCCGTCTTTAATGCTGATTGGACCCTGGGCAAACATTTTCTTAGGCCTCCCCTCAGCTAGACTCAAAATTAATTTACTGCAGTGCTTCAGGCAGCGATTGCAATTGGCTGCCAGAGGTTACAGCACATCATTATCACTCACTGATTTGTTGCTAGAGGTTACAGCACATCATTTCCACTTGCTGATTACTTGCTAGGGGCTACTGCACATCATTATTGCTCACTGATTAGTTGCTAGAGATTACCGCACATCATAACCTCTGCATCAAATTGCGGATGTGGCCAAACTGCACTAGCATTGAGGGGTACAGAGTGCAAGGTTAAGGGGTGCACTACATAAAGAGTGCATAGTTGAAAGTTGTGCTACATATAGAGTTGAAGGGTGCATTATGTACAGAATGCAGGGTTCAAGGGAATGCTAGGTACAGTAAACAGGAGTGCGCTATGTATAGAATGAAGGTTGGGGGGGTCTGCTACGTGCAGAGTGCAAAGTTGAGGGTTGCACTATGTGCAGAATACAGGATTGAGGGGTGAGCTACATGCAGAGTGCAGTGTTGAGGGGTGCACTACGTACATAGTGCAGAGCTCATGGGTGCTCTACGTACAGAGTGCAGGGTTCAGGGGTGCGCTATGTAGAGAGTGCATGGTTCAGGGGTGCGCTACTGCAGGGGTTTGCTATGTGCAGAGTGCAGGGATACGCTAGGTGCAGGGGTGCGCTAGGTCCAGAGTGCATGTGTGCACGAGATGCTGAGTGCAGGTGGGTGATAAGTGCAGGGGTGTGCTAGGTTCAGAGTGGAGGGGTGCACTAGGTCCTGAGTGCAGGTGTGCACTAGGTGCAGAGTGCAGGGGTGCGCAAGGTGCAGAGTGCTGGGGTGAGGTAGGTGAAAGTGCAGGGTGAGGTTGGTGCAGAGTTCAGGCAAGAGGTACGTGCAGATTGTCGGGGTGAGGTGGGTGCAGAGTGCATGGTGAGGTATTGATGCAGGGTGAGGTGGGTGCAGAATGCAGGGTGAGGTGGATGCAGAATGCAGGGTGAGGTGGGTGCAGAGTGCAGGTTGAGGTATGGGTGCTGGGTAAGGTGGGTGCAGAGTGCAGGATGAGGTACGGGTGCAGGGTGAGGTGGGTACAGAGTGCAGGGTGAGGTATGGGTGCAGGGCGAGGTGGGTGCAGAATGCGTGCAGAGTGCAGGGTTAAGATATGGGTGCAGGGTGAGGTGGGTGCAGAATGCAGGGTCAGGTACGGGTGCAGGGTGAGGTGGGTGCAGAATGCAGGGTGAGGTACGGGTGCAGGGTGAGGTGGGTGCAGAGTGTAGTAGTTCAGGTGGGTGCAGAGTGCAGGGTGAGGTGGGTGCAGAGTGCAGGGTGAAGTACAGGTGCAGGGTGAAGTGGGTGCAGAATGGTGGGTGCAGAGTGCAGGGTGAGGTGGGTGCAGAATGCAGGATGAGGTGGGTGCAGAGTGCAGGGTGAGGTACGGGTGAAGGGTGAGGTGGGTGCTGAATGCTGGGTGAGGTGGGTGCAGAATGCAGGGTGAGGTGGGTGCAGAATGCAGGGTGAGGTGGGTGCAGAGTGAGGTGGGTGCAGAGTGCAGGGTTAAGGTATGGGTGCAGGGTAAGGTGGGTGCAGAATGCAGGGCGAGGTACGGGTGCAGGGTGCAGAGCTCATGGGTGCTCTACGTACATAGTGCAGGGTTCAGGGGTGCGCTATGTAGAGAGTGCATGGTTCAGGGGTGCGCTACTGCAGGGGTTTGCTATGTGCAGAGTGCAGGGATACGCTAGGTGCAGGGGTGCGCTAGGTCCAGAGTGCATGTGTGCACGAGATGCTGAGTGCAGGTGGGTGATAAGTGCAGGGGTGTGCTAGGTTCAGAGTGGAGGGGTGCACTAGGTCCTGAGTGCAGGTGTGCACTAGGTGCAGAGTGCAGGGGTGCGCAAGGTGCAGAGTGCTGGGGTGAGGTACGTGAAAGTGCAGGGTGAGGTTGGTGCAGAGTTCAGGCAAGAGGTACGTGCAGATTGTCGGGGTGAGGTGGGTGCAGAGTGCATGGTGAGGTATTGATGCAGGGTGAGGTGGACGTGTATCGTTTGGGGACGTCATCGCGTGGGGACTTGGTACGTGAGAG
>BLSH010084754.1:490132-505518 GCA_018402905.1 Glandirana rugosa | reverse complement strand
ATTGGGTAGGCGACAAGGGCTATATTTACACATCAAGCTGTCCAGATTTTTTAGAACAATTCAACTCTTTTTTTAATCTTTATCTCATTTTCACAATTATATATATTATTGGAAGAATTACAATGGATACAGACACACAAAACAAATACGGATAGAATTCAGCGCTGATCTATTTATACAGACTCAAAATGATGTACGGCTGCTCAACACTTCAGGTAAAATTTCGAAAACCCAACATATGACTGATAGTATAATGTGGAGCGCCTATACGTGCATATTCATAAAGAACACAAGGTACATAAAACACATGTATAAATAAATAGGATAAATGCAACCAAGTCCTTTTATAATACTCTGTGGGTTCTTGCTCCTGCCCTCCAGCTTCACAAAAGATTAGTTGTTGTGAATGGGACACATCTTAAGGGCTAAAATCCACTCAGGTACATTAGTAAGGGAAAGCCACCGTGAAGGCAAAGTGCATCTAAGATATCAGCAATAGGTGACACTAGTGCTGCCCACCACCGATGACACCAGCCTCTCACCTCACCAATTCGACCTCCCAGAGGTCACATCATTTTGTATAAACATCAAGTCTTCTGTCTTCCACAGTAGCTTCTCCCAAGCGATGTAACCATAAGGAAGTACAAAAGAGACAGAATCGAATGCTCTCTGTAGCGATTTATTGATAAAATAAGCAGATAAAAGCACTCACATGCGATAGCACCTCAATCCAGGTGCCGGAATAGTAGCGTGGATACAATCCGACTAGCGTCCCAGTCTCACAGGGTGGCCGTAGGGTGACATCACTACCGGTTCCTCCCGTACATGTTGCGTTCTGGAAGCGGAACTTCATCAGCAGGTATGGAACCTAGCAGGACATCAGCTATTTAAATTCCTATGGCAACCATAAACACATATGGTCGGAGGACCAATCACTTCAATCCTTAAAAAGCTATATGAAGTCAATCTCCTTCCAAACCCTTGTACAAGGATGCTCATTGGTTTTCTTGTTACACAAAAGCATTGTAAATCTGGCCATACACACATAAACATCATGTATAGAGGAATTTCTTGCTGGCAGCTGTTGTATTTTGACAGCTGGTGCTGTCAGATTTTAAAATACCCAAACACTGTCTGCATTCGATTGGAAGCAGGTGCTGTTCTGCCAACAATTTTTTGCCCATCTCCTTTGATTTTTCAATTGAAGGATATTGGGTGGCAGGATGTCAACATTTTTGTTCTTGGGTTTAGATACAATTGAACCATATTCCAAGGCCTCGTTTACATGGGGTGATTAGTTGCATGCTCCATGCAGGGCCCTCTTTTACTGGCACGGGTATGCCCATTTTTGTCTAATGGGACATGTGGCTGCATGGGCACAGTTGCTGCATCCAAATATGACATGCTGGTATAGATCCCTGAACACAAACAGGGTGCAGCCAAGCACCACAATACACTAAAATGTCACACTGGGGGTTATTGGCCTCTTCAGGAAAGTCCTCAGCCAAAACCCCAATAAACAGTTTGTTTTTTAAAGAAGTAGTCTATGCAGTTGGGCAACTCTCAGGAGAGTAAAAACAAACTCTGTATGCAACCAAAATCATCCATCAAACTGATTTGGCAAAGGAGTGCATGCTCTAAAACACATTACCTACCCCTGTTGCGCGATGTCAGTTCCACCTTTGGTGAGCTCCACAGTGGTTCTGGAAGCGCAGAAGACATCTTGCCTTACATCAAGTCTCATTGCTGCTGAACAGTGCAGACTTTATGTGGATCCAGCCGAGCGATGGGTGTCCTACATACAGCGGTGCTTTCCTTCCTTTTTTTTTTTTTTGCATCCCAATACACAACAATGGGACACTGGAACAGGGATGCACCTAACACCTGTGCACCCCGGTGATGGTAAAATGAGGCTGATCACCCTGTGTTAATGGGGCCTTATACAAAACCTTGTATGAAACACACTGTTTATCTTCACTTGTGAATAAACTCTAAATTTGTAGGACATTCAGCTTTGTTTGAATCTGGGCTGTGTCCCAAGATTTTACAGAGCTGAGATGCAGAGCTCAAACCAATATCACCTACAGTGACAAACATGATCTTTCCCTGGGAGCTTCATGTATAATCAACGTAGAATGCCCTATTTGTACATTGAGGTTGTGTTTGTCTCTTTCCTAGGACCATTGGATGAGAAGGATCCTCAGAGCAGCAGGCAAGAAGAAGGGTATCTGGACCATGTTAGGTATTGCAGGTATCTGCACACACAGACTTGAGAAAGCTAAAAGTTAAAGGCACACTGCAAGACTGGACAGTCCCTCTGTAAAGAAGGTTGTATTCTCAGCAGCAAATGCAAACTAGTGAGGGCATATGTGTGTGCACATTACACTGGCTGCCAGTTTACTGTTTACAGTGCTGCTCTTGTTCCTGTTTGAGGAGAGGATTTTTGGGTCTGGTTAGCGACAAAGACAGTTACCTGGCATGGCTGCAGGAGAGGCTGCTATTACCGCACATACTGTAGAGCAGCCAGTGGTAAACCTGCCCTCCAGCCACTAGGGGGCGCACTGAGGATGTGGACTGTAAGAAACACTGGAGAGAAGTGTGGAGGATTGTGGTAAGTATGGTTTCTACAGACTGAGTTGGCCTCAGACCCTAAGAGGAAAAGACTTCACCTCCATTAGGTACCGTGGTAGAGAGTGGGAGGAGTGTTGTAACATTCCAGGGCTGAGGAGAGGAAGAGATCTCCTGCTGATACAGAGTTGGTGAGCACTACACTTTGATGAAACAGGGATAGAGTTGTCTGCAGTGACAGTGCCTGCATCTGTTCATAAAGGGATTTTACTCTCAGTGTTCCACCATAATGGTTGGGCCCCAACGTGGCGGCCAAGAGAAGAAATAGAGTAGTAAGATATGAATGACGAACTGTTATTGTGGTATATAAATATATTTCCCCCTAGTTAGGGTTGCCCATTATAGGGTTTAGAAGGGGGTTGTACTTCATAAAAAATATTGTTTCTGCAGTTTTTTCTCATACTGTTTACCTAGTACAATATATTTCTTCTATTGTTTACCTTATTGGAATATACTTCATGCTATTGCCTAACCATTTTCTGCATTGTTACTGGTGTCTATATACCTTAAAGGGTAACTCCACTTTTGTTGAGAAAAAACATTCCGCTCTGGGTGATTTATGTGCATTGCAAGGATTTTAACAAACTTTGTTGCAGATTCCTACCTTTTGTTATTCTTAAGAAATCCCTGTTTGTTCCTCTGTGCCCCTTTGCTGAGTGAGTCTAATGGGAGTGGATTCTTAATTATCAACCAGCTGCTGCACCGGCAAAGCTCTAATGAGGACAATTGCAGGGTCTGCATCCCTTCAGACGTGATTTCCTATTGGGAGTATCTGACCAAAAATTACAATCACACAAGCAGGAAATTACATATCTTGGGGGGGGGGATCGGGTGTACAGAACACCTCCAGGTAGCCATATTGCATTGCATTTTACAGATACTTACAGAGCTGCAAACTGATAAGGACAGGTAATTTTTCATAACATTCAATTACAACATGACTTGTGTCGCAATTGTATATGCTATATTATTTTTTTAACCACTTCAGCCCTGGAATAATTTACCCCCTTCCTGACCAGAGCACTTTTGCGATTTGGCACTGCGTCACTTTAACTGACAATTGCGCGGTCGTGCGACGCTGTACACAAACAACATTGACATCCTTTTTTTCCCACAAATAGAGCTTTCTTCTGGTGGTATTTGATCACCTCTGCAGTTCTTATTTTTTGCGCTATAAACAACCAAAGAGCGACAATTTTGAAAAAAACATTTTTTTTTTACTTTTTGCAATAATACATATCCAAAAAAAACAAATTTATTGATCAGTTTAGGCCAAAAAGTATTCTTTGACATATTTTCGGTAAATAAAATCGCAAAAAGCGTTTAATGATTGGTTTGCGCAAAAGTTATCGTGTCTACAAACTATGAGAGTTGATTTATGGCGTTTTTATTTTTTTAAATTTTTTTTTACTGGTAATGGCGGCGATCTGCATTTTTTATCAGGACTGCGATATTGCGGCGGACAGATCGGACACTTTTGACACTTTTTTGGGACCACTGACATTCATATAGTGATCAGATCTAAAAATAGCTACTGGTTACTATATAAATGTCACTGGCAGGGAAGGGGTTAACACTAAGGGGGCGATCAATGGGTTAAATGTGTTCCCTCAGCGTGTTCTAACTGTGTGGGGGCTGGGCTCGCAGGGGCATGACAAATCTCACTGATCCCGATGACAGGGATCAGTAGATCTCTGTCATGCCCACTGACAGAATGGGGAACGGCCGTGTTTACATTGTCGGTTCCTCGCTCTTCCTCTGTATTAGGCGATCGCGGGACACCGGCGGACATCGAGTCACACTTACGCAGAGTGCGGCGGGCACGAGAGCGTGCCGGCCGCAAACTGCGGCTGCGCGAATCGCCATTTATAGATGGCGAGTCACGCAGAGCTGCCAACCTGCTGCAGTAAATGTACGCGACACAGTTGGCAAGCGGTTAATTGTTTTTTTTTTCCCCACAAAAGGGAAGTTACCCTTTAAGCTATTATGGTATATACTGTATATCTTTATCTAAAATAAATTTTCCCCACCCAGCCAGATGTGTCAGTATGCGTGGTGCAGGGACCCAATACATGGATGACTGGTGAGTGATACAGTCGGGGATGACTGAGAGGCAGTCTGAGATGGATGCAGAGTCAGTGTGGGAGGAATGTGGAAGTTTAGCCAAGACGGCTGGAGAAAGGGGCATCTGCAGCCAGATGGGCTGGCAGTGCCTGAAGAGCTGGGATCAGTAGCCACAGAAGGACAGATGGGCTCTAAGACTTTGCTACACAACCAAGGGGCCAGTGGCCCTTGCCTGTAAAGGGTATTTGTTACTAATCTGACTTAGCCCAGTTGTCAGATCACCTTAGGCTCGGTTCACACCTAGGCGATCCAACTTCGGGGGCAACTTTGTAGGCGATTTTTAATGCGACTTCAGCGTGACTTCGGGTGACTTACAATGCGACTCCATGCCAGTCGACTTTGCCTGAGGCCAATCAGAGAAGGGAGGGAGGGGGTTGCCTTCAAAATTTAATTTCTTTTAAACTGTAAAGTCGCTTCAATATAGATGGGGGATCCGGCTTGGAGGCGACTTCCATTGAATTCTATGGCCACAAGTCGGATGAAAGTCGCCTTGATGTAGTACAGAGACCTTTTCTGAAGTCGCCTTGAAGTTGGAGCGACTTCAGTAGTGTATATTAAGACGGCTCCCATTCATTTCAATGGGATTTCAGATGTCAATCTACTTGAGGTGAATTGGGGTGACACAAGTCGGATCACAAGTCGCCAAGGTGTGAACTGAGCCTAACAGTGTGTCAGCTGGTCCTGGGAGTTGTAGTGTTTCAAGCAAGTGTTATGCTGGAGGAAGCTGGGGAGTGGAAATAGCCATACAGAAGAAGTTGTCCCTGGAAAGTTCTGCTAAATTCAAGTGGGCATCCCATAATACCCCTATCGCCATCCAAGTCCAATAACCCTAAAAAACGCAAAAACAAAGCTGCAAAGACTGTTTTCTGACTACAGTGTGCTGTGGAAAAATATGTGTGCCTGGCTGTGCAGGGTGGGGATCCCTAATTCACCAGTGGCTCCTGCAGGGGTAGAGCTATAAATATTTGGGTGCTAATGGGATGCATGCATGAAGTTATATGCATGTTTGTACCTCATCTGCACTGTATGAGATTACACTAATCTGCTGAAATAAAAAAAAGTCTTTCCCCTCAAGATTTTCTGAGATCTTGCAAAATCAACAAATGTGTATAATATGGTATGATGGATGCATGAGATGAGGCATCAACAGCATTGATGGACTGGCAGGGAATAAGGAGCGCGCGGTGGGGACAGAGCGCTATGACCGGGGAAACAGAAGGAGGCAGGTAAGTACTACTAAGGCCTGGTTCACACATATTGGATGTGAAAAACACAACGGAACCTGTGTATTTCACGCACTGCATTGAAATCACATGGTGTTCATTTGAACCACGGGGGGTATCAATGTTAAGTTAATGACACCCCAAAACGGTTCACAAAACGCAGTGCGATTGACAGAACCGGATCACATAGTTGTGAAGATCCAATTCCAGTGCGGGAAAAAAGGGTCCTGCACCTTTTTTTGTGTGGATTTGGTGTGATTTTAGCCATACAAATGAATGGCTCAAATCGCACTGCACAGACATTGCATGTGATATTAATAGGAATGCAGTGTGATTCCTATTTGAATCACATGCAGTGTCTCACACTGCATATAATGTGAACCCATCCTAAATGTATTACTTTTACTACATAGATTGCATTAAAGTAGTCAGGTGCCCTCCTGAAGTTTTACCCCCTTCATGATCAGTGCATTTTTTTGCTACTCTATTCAGCACTGCGCTACTTTAACTGGCAATTGCGCAGTCATGCAGCACTATACACAAATGAAATGTTTATCCTATTTTCAAACAAATAGAGCTTTCTTTTGGTGGTATTTCATCCCTACTAGGTTTTTTTTCTTTTTTATTATATAAATGAAAAAAAATCAAACATTTTGGGGAAAAAAAACAATAGTTTTACATTCTGCTATAAAACATATCTAATAAAAATAAAAAAAAAAAATAAAAAAATTTCTTCATAAATTTGGGCTAAAATGTATTCTGCTACAAAAATCCAGATGACTGTATATTGGTTGGTTTGCGAGAAAGTTATAGCGCCTACAAATTATGGGATATTTATTAGAATTTTCTTTTCTATACTAGTAATGGCAGCGACTTGTAGTGGGACTGTGCTGCAGGCAATCTGATACTAACTGACACTGGGTGGGAACTGACTGACACTGACATCACCAGTGACAGTAATACAATGATCAGTGCTAATACTATACACTGTCACTGTTCTAATGACACTTGCTGGGAAGGGGTTAACATCTAGGGGCAATCCAGGGGGTAACTGTGTGCCTCACTGTGTATAATATGTGTAATATATGCTGATTTTACTAATTGATCTGCTTTGCAGGGAGCAAAGCAGAATTATACTGTGATTCCGTAAGCCGATCAGCAGGTCCTGGCCATAAATAATTGGCCAAGACCTGCTGACCAACTTGCGCTGGCCCGAACCACGGCACAGATGGGGCAGCGGGCGCGTGCGTGCATGCCCCCCCCACCCGGAAATGCCGGATCACGTACATGCTCATGATCTGGTGCACAGCGGCCACCCAATCGCCATATATGTGCATGGGGGGGTCCACAAGAGGTTAATTGCTTAACTCCCAGTCTGCATACTTCTTGGTAACTCAGTGTATTCATGCCAAAGGGAGAGAATGGCATTCAGGCAACTAGCATTTGCATAGGGAGCGCTCAGCAATAGGCATGTTTCTCGGAGGGAAGGTATCCACATTCAGAGTCTATGATTGTCACAAGAGTTGAAGTCTTTGTTTCATTGATCACAGCCCCCTTCTATATGACTTATTATGTGTGATGGCCAACCCTGGGCAGTGACATTTGGCTGAAGATTTTCACTATTTTGTTGTCTGTTTTAGAGATCTAATATTGATCCAGACATAATAAAGACATTTTTGTAAAGGGTGCTTTTGAATCAGAGCTTTCAGTTCCTTTTATTAAAGAGCATGTTTTAACAAATGTCTCTCTAGTAGGCTGATTTATTAAAAGGGAAAATATTTTATTATTTTTTTAAATGTGTAGACTATCCAGCTAAAAGTTTGGGAACACCTTTCAATTACACCTGCTATATGGTCAAAAAGGTAGGGTGTCAACCTTCCAAATTAGCACGTTCAGGTGTTTACAGTGAATGGTACTGTTGATACTATAGCATGCAAAGACATTTGAAAAATTGTGTGTTTTCTCCCAAAGTCATGCCTTAGCCTTAGAAACCAACTACAGCTCTATACTGTATCAATGGTATTTAGTTCCTACTCATCTTCACCCATTTCACCCCAGATTTCACAGGGAACTATTGCCATGACTGGCCATGCCCTTGGCGCCTGGGAACCTATCTACATACTTTGTTTACTTGCCTAATAGCACAGTCCTTATGGAAGCAAGTCTATGCAATGTTAAATACATTGGTTGGCAGCTCTACACCCATGCACCCAGGTAAGGTTTTGTTCAATCTAAAACCGGATGGTTTCAATGACTCCTGACTAGAGTTGAGCGAACCCGGACTGTAAAGTTCGGGTCCGTACCGAACTTTGTGGTGTCCGGGACCCGGACCCGAACCCGGACTTTTCAAAAAAAGTCCGGGTCCGGGGTTCTGGTAATTTTAATGAAAGTTCTGAAAATTGCTGTAAAAAAGTCCGGGAAGGTCCTAGAGGTCTGCAAAAGGAAGGAAATGGGGGTAAGGGTGGGACAAGTTCCCTACAAATAAATGGGGACAGGGAAATAACTTTAAATATTTAAAAAAAAATAAAAACATAAAAAAAGCAAAAATGGAGGTGAATGTGGATCATCTTCAAACTGGGTCTGAAAAGTATTAATTAACGGTAGAAACCATATAACTGTTCTAAAATCATCTTCAAACTGTGTCAAAAAAGTATAAATAAGCCGGGAGAACCCATATCACTGTTCTGCAAACATGTGGAAAATGTGTGTGTCACTTTAAATAAAACCGGGACTAACTGAACTACTGTTCTGCAAACATCTGTAAAGTCTGTGTGTCACTTTAAATATAACCGGGACTAACTGAACTTCTGTTCTGCAAACATCTGGAATGTGTGTGTGAAACTACAGCATAGAGAAGAACAGGTATATGGTTTCGCTCTGCTATAGTTTCAAACACAGTTTGCAGATGTTTGCAGAACAGACCCCGGACCCCATTGAAGTCAATGGGCACCCACACTTTTTGGCACAAAAATGGCTGTAACAAAGTCCTGGAAAGTGCTAGAGGGCTGCAAAAGGAAGTAAAACGGGGGTAAGAGTAGGGCAAGTGCCCTACAAAAAAATGGGGATAGGGAAAATAAATTAAAATCAAGTAAACTAGGAGATGATTTTTGAACAATAATGTGTCACTTATAGCTGCAGCTAGAACCTCTCCCTTTAGAAATAGGAGATGATTTTTGAACAATAATCTGTCCCTCTAAGCAGAAGCCTCTACCTAGTGCAGTCAGAACGCTCAAAGCAGCAGTATGTGAAATCTCAAATTACTCCCACAATCTGATCGTTGTGTACGATCCCACAATCTGATCGTTGTGTACGATCGTACCGATCGTTGTGTTAGACAAGGTTTGATCTGCAATGTGTCACTCAAAGCAGCAGTATGTGAAATCTCAAAGTACTCCAACAATCTGATCGTTGTGCACAATTGTAGAGATCGTTGTGTTATTCAGAGTATGATTTGCAATCTGCAACTCAAAGCAGCAGTATGTGAAATGTCAAATGACTCCAACAATCTGATCGTTGTGCACAATCATAGCGATCGTTGTGTTATGCAGAGTTTGATCTGCAACTCAAAGCAATAGTGTGTGAAATCTCAAATGTCTGCAATCTATCCCTCAGAGCAACAGCAGTAGTAATCTCAGGATGCAGGATCAGATGTTAAAATGTCTGCAATCTCTCCCTGACAAAAACGCCGACAGCTTCCTCTCCCTACACTAACCCAAGAGCATGTGACATGCAGCACTGTGACTCCAGCTTATAAAGAGGCTGGGTCATATGATGCACTGGCCAATCACAGCCATGCCATTAGTGATGGCTTCTAAGGGCAAAACAGTGAAACGCTTGTTGATTGGCTGCCCTGCAGCTATTCAACATGCGTGATCAACTACCAGAACCCAGAACCTGAACGTTTTTTGAAATGTTCGTGTTCGGGTCAGGGTCCCGGACACCCGAAAGTTCGGTACGGACCCGAACGTTACAGACCGGGTTCGCTCAACACTACTCCTGACAGAATGGTACATGCTTTGATGGCCATTTATGAAACAATTGCAAAAGACTAAGTATTCCTCCTTTCACTGACCAAAGTGAAAACCAGAATTTTTTTTTTTTTCCATAAAGATTTTATTGTTCGATTAAGATAGTGTACAGACACATTCAGCCACAAACAATAACAAAGTCATAACTGCGTTGGAAAATACATAAAACATAGCAGAAATAAATGCATATTTCACATAAAAATCCGTATTCGTTGGGTTGTAGCCTTTGATTATTCTTGAAAAAAGCTATGCATAGTTCACTATTAGGGTGAGCGTGTATTAGAGTTTTTTTTGGGTATAAGGCAAAGGAAGAGGGAACGAGGAGGGGGGGGGGGGGGGTAAGGGAAAGGAAAAGGGTGGAGAGGGTGCCTAGTGTTGGGTCGGGGGGGAGACAAAAGGCGCTTGAAAACCAGAATTTACACTACATTTTCCAATGACCCATTAACAACAAAATCATCAGACACAATGGGGGGAAATTTACTAAAACTGGAGCTCTCAGAATCCGGTGCAGCTATGCATAGTAACCAAGCAGCTTCTAAATTCAGCTTGTACAATAAGGCTTTGCCAATAAAACCTAGAAGCTGACTGGTTACTATGCACAGCAGCACCAGATTCTGTGTGCACCAGTTTTAGTAAATACCCCATGTAAAAATTCAGAATAACATTGAACCTGTGGGTCTCATACTTTCTGCTGGCTGATTTCAACCATTGCTTGGTAGAATTAGGTTTACAGCCTACCGCGGGATGGAATTCTGAAAAATTGTGTAACATAAGGACCCAGGAAACTACCTGGAAAGGACCTCAGGATTACACATCATTCAAAGGAAGAGATACTATGTACTGGATATGTACTGGATAAGCACTTTTTAACTTTTTCTAATGAAGAGGTCAATATATTCTGGTAAGTGTGGTGTGTACACTGCTGGTGGGGAAGAGGATCTCTTATTGTTCTGTGTCACTACACAAGATCACTGGAGTGGACTATTTATATTATTAGGCACACACTTTATGCCTTATCTTTATTTGAGTGCACATTAAGGACACTGTATAAAGATGAACTTAAAGGAGCACAGTCATATACCCTCCAATGGGATATTTGGTATATTACTATAACTGCTGCTATGGGACACCTGGCTGTTATGGAGCCAGACACCCACAGGCAACCAGCGACTCATCCCTACTCAGCACATTCAAAATAACAAAATAGAGGTTCGAGATTTGCTTGGCCGAACACCCACTTATTCGACCATTTGGATAGTAATATTCATTAGACTTGTGCACGGCTGAAAAATGTTTTCATTTTCATTCCGTTCATTTTTTTTTTTCGAGAATTCGGAAATTTGAAATTAGAAAAATTCAGAAATCAGAAATTCCGAAATTTGAAAATTCGGAAGTTTGCAAATTCGGCGAATCAGAATTCGAAAATGCTGAATTTCGAAAATTCGGAAGTTCGGAAATTTGGAAGTAAAAATAGTGAAAATTCAGAAATAAGAAACAACATTTCAAATAATAGCTAACTAATAAATAACTTTTAAATTATAGTTATTGGAATCTCCTTTCAAATTTGGCTGTGAGTGAACTTAAATGCGAAATTTATCACTAAAAGCCAAATTTTCAAGGGAATTCCAATACCTATAATTTAATAGTTAGTGAAATTAGTTAAGTTATTATTAGTTAGTTATGATTTCTGCTTTTCTACTTTTTGAATTTCGGATTTCTGAATTTCCAAATTTGCCGCATTTCAGATTTTCCAATTTTTGGATTGCCGAATTTTAGAATTCGGTAAAAGGAAAATTCTGAAAAATTCAGAAATTCTAAATTTGGAAATTCGGATTCATCCGAACTCCCGAATTTCGAAAAATTAATTAATAAACTAATTTGGTATGAAACGAATTGCACAAGCCTAATATTCATAGACTAACAAAAACAAATGGAAGGGTAGCAGGACTTTAAGTATGCCCATGAGAGCCCAGTAAGCACTAAATTATTTTGTAAAAATAATTTTTTATTCAAAATATACATTAAAAAAGTATCATAACCTCTACCATACAACACATGATTAAAATATACATATAATACAGAGCTTAGATATACGTGACAAATAGTAAGCTGGTCTACTTGTTTCGCAGGAGCGCCCACTTCTTCGGGACCGAGTAGATTGAATATCACAGAAAGCTCTGATTAAATACATCTGCAGTGGTAAAAGGTACCTACTACAAGAGATATCCGTATTTATAGGAAAAAAGAGAGTAAGTGAAGACATAAAATCTCCTGTGTGAATACACCTGCCAGCCCATGGGACGCCTCCAAGATCCAGAGGATAGAACTTTAGGAAGTTGCAGGTACAATTTGCCAATGGTAACCGATGATAGATTTGGATATGTGATAGACTCACCCGGGACAGAGGCTTTTGGATGGGACTGAATGCTAGCCTCTTGCCTACTGACTATGGGCCCTGGCTTTTAAGGGAATATCATTCTTTGTAAGGCGTATGCCTGGGGACCCTTGGAGTAATGTTACTTTGGATTCAAGTCCATGTCTCCCCAAGATATGCAGACTCTGGGATCCATGTTAGGGGTCTATATGCCACATTTCCAGCAAGGACTGCTCCACACTGTGGGACTCATTGCAGATGCTGATGTCATCAGCAAGCCACCTGTCTGGGGTTGTATGCTATAATGTGTTTATTGTAACCAAGTCTAGTGTGCCCCCTAAGGGTCTTTCACCCATTGTCGTTTGTGCTAATTAACTCTGCTATTGTCTGAAGGTGTTCTGTGTTTATACTTATGATAATATGTATTGTAGTTTGTGAACTAGAAGACGGCAGGTCTGACCTGGAAGATCAGACCTCTGAGACATCCAGGTGGCCAATTAACGTCATGTTTATAGTATATGTCTGTTGCTGTAATTATATTCCTATGTGCAGTTTGTTTTGTTAGGGTAAGTTGATCAGGAGGGGGGAATGTGCTTCTCAAGTGTATATTTCTGTACCTGTGTTCAAATAAACAGTTCTTTCTGGTCAACTCCAAAACTGGTACTGCCTAGTTCTTGGAGCCAGATCCACTAGTCTTGTGTTGCAGAGCTTGGGAAGCAGCTTCTTGGCGGAGATACCCAACAGGATGTCCGGAGTCCATCACAGGATATATAAATAAATTCCCCTGTGTTGGATAGATAAACCTATATCCAGGGTCCAACGCTGTCCTGCGTAAATATGATTTACTCAAGTACACTCCGTAGACAGGTAAATGCCTTCCAGCCAGGAGCTCAGGGTGATAGAGGCTTACGCTACAAATAGTCCAGGCAAACTCATCTTACTTACCCGGGATCAGCCTGAAGTTAACTAGCAGGACTTAATTTTCTGACTAAAGTTCCACTTTAAAGAAAAGGTGTGAATATTACTGAAAACGATGGTTCCCTACCACAACTTTGAGCTTGTTTTGATCCATTAAGGACCTTGGGCATATGAGATGTGACCAAGGACCTCAGCTGTTCATCTCCTGAGCTGCAAACTCCTTCTTGGTGATGTATTGATGCCAGGAGTATGGCAGCAAGCAGACAACTAACATTTTCAAAAGTAGAGCTCAACATTAGCAAACACCATTCTTCTCTCAGGGAAAGTAGCCTTTTTATGCAGAGTGTGTGACTGTCACACAAATTGAAGCCTTCTTTGTTTCAGTGATCACACCACCCTTTGTGTATGACTTATTATGTGCTGTGGACAGCACTGGCAGTGACATTTTGCTGAATATTCTGTCTTGTCTCACTACTCTGATGTATGTTTTAGTGACATATTATTAATACAGACAGATAGATAATAACATTTTTGTCATGGGGGATTTTGAAATAGAGCTTTTAGTTCCTTTTAATAAAGTGCATGTTTTAATAAATATATCTCTAGTAGGCTTGATTCATTTAAAGGAAAATTATGATGAAGAGTTTCGCTCTTTTAATGTTTTAAATGTATACACTATGCAGGAAAATGGTGACAGATTATTGTAAGTTGACATTAGTCTGAAACTTGATAAACTGGAGTGGTTTATTACTGGTGTGATTTTGGTGTTGGAGAACACATGATTTTTTGAGTGGAGGACTGGGGACTCTATGACTCTCTATATGTAAGGTTCAATTTGGTGCTTGAGGGAAGTAAGCAGTGGTGGCTGGTGCTCTATCGGTTGGGTTGGTGGGGGGTGGCGGCAGACAGACCTGACCGCAGACATCCTCCCCTCGTTGTTCCAGCCTGCCAGCCCCGCCCCCACACTAACTCTCCCCCGTTGCTCGAGCCTGCCACCGCACACCATACCCACCCCCCTCCCCCCAGTCGTCAGCTTGCTTACTCACCCTCTGGCCCACCAGGCCCTTCATCAGCCCTGCACTTGCTCCATGCAGGTCACGGCAGTGGTGGTGGCCCCCCCTCCATCTCCTCTGTGTTCCGGCCGTTGCTTCTCCTCCCGTCCAATGGTTCTTCAGACTCCCATCCAATGGGGTCTTAGAACCCGCTTATTGATTGGCTGGGAGGAGAATCAGGAAGACATTAGTGAATATTAATTCACTATTGTCACACAACGGGGTGGGCTCACGGCACAGTGCTCTGCGCCCCGAGCCCACCCTTTTTTGAAGACAATTAGAGCCTCAGACATTAGAGCTCCAAAAAAAAACTCCATTGAAATCCATGCAATCGGCACCCTTCATGTAGATTAGGGGCCAGGGGCATGTATTAGGGGCAGTGTTGCCAACCTACCAGATTGAAATTTACTGACACGACACCCAAAATTTACTGGCACAGCCAAGTTTTTACTGACATTTTACAAAAGTTACAAAATTACAATTTTCAGTACAAATTTCAGTATTTAGGCTACAAGCAAGTACACTGTGCAAATAACAATGTGATTTAAGGTAGATAGCAAGGTAAAAAAACATATTTCTGTTATTTTTAATATAATAAGGGCAGATTATTTAGTCCATCAGTTCTGTCACCTATGTCAAATTGTAGAGATTTCCCCATAATTTCTGTACCATAACCACCACAGAAAGTGAGGTGAAATCCCTGGTAGCCACTAGGATCACCAGAATTTATGTCCCCTCTTCTAAAGACTTCCTGTCTCCATCACCTTATTAGACGGGAATAATATAATTTTTATTGTCTTTATACAAAAAAATGGAACGATAGATGGAATTTAGTGTAACAATAAACGTGTCACATGAACGAACATCGGATTTATGACTTTAAACATGACTTTTAACATTAAAACATTGAAAACATTTTACAGTCATTTTTGAACCGACACGGTCATTTAAAACCCACAGCACAGTCATTTAAAGTTAGACCATCCAACCGTTGTGACGGGGATTATGTACGGGGACCGGGGATTAGATGTACTTCCCA
>BLSH010084754.1:479867-490025 GCA_018402905.1 Glandirana rugosa | reverse complement strand
CCCCCCCCCCCCCCCATCACTTCCTGTCACCATCCCTCCATCTCCATTACACCATCCTTCCATTACCTCCTGCCACTTATCCAGTGCACACTGCACTCATACAGCGCACACTCACACTAAGAAAGGGAGACTTCTGCAGCCTGGCTGGCGGCTGTCTGTCAGAGTGAGCAGAGACAGTGTGTGGTGTCAAGCAGTCCCACACTCACTGTCCCGACTCTTTTGGCTGCCTTGAAGAGGAAGCGTTCTACATTCACCACTGTCACCAGGAGGGCTGCAGGGTCAGCCAGAGCAGGGAGGCAGGCAGGAATCAGGAGGATCCATCCAGAGCGTCTGCTCTGGTCAGGTGCTGGCTGGCGGTGGTGTGGCGGGAAAATGTAGTAACCTCATTTGAGGGCGGATGGGCTGGGCAGAGGAGCTAGCTGGCAGCAGGAGGAGTGGTCGTCCAACTCATCTCACGGTCAGGATCGGATCTTCTCACTCGCCGCTCAGGAATTTCTGTAATTGCACATGCACAGCTCTGACCGGAGCCAGTGGCCACCATTTTTACTGGCACTTTTGGGCTGCTACGGACTTTTACGGACACCCAAAAAACTGCCCTGTTTTTACTGGCTGTCCGTAAATTTACGGACGGTTGGCAACACTGATTAGGGGATGGCCACCACTGGAAGTAAGCATTAGTGCAAATTTGGGCAATGGCTGGGCCAGTTGAAATGTTGAAAATGTTTGGGTACAGTGTTGCATGACCGTGCAATTATCAGGTAAAGTGGCAAAGTGCTAAGTAGCAAAAATGGCTTGGTCATGAAGGGGGTAACCACTTGCCGACCAGCTGCCGTCATTATTTGTTGGCAGGTCGGCTCTCCTGCGCAAATCGCCGTAGCTGTACGGCGGCTCGCACAGGTGTGGTTGCGGGAGCGTGCCCGTGGGCCGGGCGGACTCTATGTCCACCGGCGACCTGTGATCACTTAGTACAGAGGCAGAACGGGGATCTGCCTATGTAAACAAGGCGGATCCCCATTCTGACAGGGGACATGGCAGAGATCTACCATTTTCAGTGATTGGGAACAGCGATCTCTGTCATTTCTCTGGCAGCCCATCCCCACTACAGTTAGAGCACACTGAGGGAACACAGTTAACCCCTTGATCGCCCCCTAGAGTTAACCCCACCCCTGTCAGGGTCATTTTTACATTGATCACTGCATTTTTATAGCATTGATCAATGAAATAATGTCACTGGTCCCCAAAAAGTGTCATTTGGGGTTAGATTTAATATAAAAAAATATCTGGGTGCCTTATTTTATCATGTTGTTTCCCAGGTCTTTCCTGTGCTCACGGAAAGTTCTGAAAGAGGAGTTTCTAGTACTCAGCTGATTGGTACTGTGCCAGTCACATGACATAAAAAAAGGCTTTCAGAACAGAAAATAAATAACTAATAGCAGCAAGGTGTTTTAAAGCTTAATACAAATCTATAATTTAAAGCAAATGTTTATTATTTTTTGCAATAACATAGGCAGAGTTTAAACTGGCTACTAATAGTTTTCACTTTGTTCACACTGTAAAGATATCTGGATAAGGTTCTGACAATCACAGGCTATGTTACGCCCTTCAAGTCTGTGTCTGTGATGGAAATACCAGGGAAGTGAAGCCTCCATCAATCACCATCTTATATCCTGCACCCATTGTGTTTAGCAATGTGAGGACATGAAAAAGAAGCGTGGGACGGGAGTGTCATTTACCACTGTGTATGCTCCCACTTGTGTGACTCTATAGTCACATAGACTGCACAGATAAGAAAAAGAAGCAAATGGACAGCTTAGAAGGGAACTGACAATGGAGCATGCTCAGAAGATGTCAACAGCTTTCTACAAAATCTCAGAAAGCAGTGAAGACACAGACAAGGAGGGAGAGACTGTAGACAATTGCTCTAGTGGATGAATGAGTATGAACAAAATGGGGTTGATTTACTAAAACTGGAGAGTGCAAAATCTAATGCAGCTGTGCATGGTAGCCAATCAGCTTCTAACTTCAGCTTGTTCAATTAAGCTTTGACAAAAAACATAGAAGCTGAGTGATTTCTATACACAGCTGCACACGATTTTGCACTCTCCAGTTTTAGTAAATCACCCCAAGAGTAATAAAGCATGTATTGACAGTTTTTGATGATTTGGGTTTATTGACACTTTAATGTTCACGTTTTTCAAATTAGCTGCCCAACAAACTCATAGAGGTGTAGTTTTAGGGTATTAAGAGACATTTGGCTTATAGCGTATATAATATATATATATATATATATATATATATATATATATATATATATATATATACACATACATACATATATATATATATATATATATATATATATATAGTTCTAAGCCAAAGAATATCAACATTTTTTCTGAAAGCATTTTTAATAATTGAAAATTAATTTCTGATTAACCATCATACATAATGCTGTTTTTTCAAGCAACGTGACATTTGAGCATCTTCAGTAAAAAAACACATTGTATTAACTTTCTGTGTTCCCATTAGGGGGATTGTCTTGCCCGTATTACTTCCAGAGAAACAACTGCAGGTAAGTGGAAATCTTTCCAAAATTAGGGGAAAAACCCCACCTTTTACTCTTAGGAAACCACTAGTACATGTGTACTCATTGGAAGATTTGCCCTCATGTTTCATTGACAACTGTACAATTTTGGATTCTCTTTCACTTTCTCTTCCAAGAACAATAGTCTTCAAGGTAAATAATGAGGTTAGACACAGACAGCAATGAAGACCTGAGTTCTATATATTTCCAAATCGATTCAAAATGTTGGCTGGAGTTATAATTTAAAACGGTCTTTAAAAAAATCCAAAGGCAGATCCCTATACAGCAATAGTGTAACTCTAATACTCTTCTCTCCAGCACCCCATGTCACTTACGCCCCCTCCATTTTACAGCTGCAGCCTTCGTAAGACTCCACACTTCTGCACTCAACATTTCCAGGAGTCTTGGATGCCCATGTTCTCTGCTATGGCTTTAAATTCTGACCCATCCTTCACTGCTGTGTCCTGTAGTGAGGTAGGGGTTGGAGAAAAAAAACCCAACGTGAGATGGAGGACACAAGCGTCGAACACTCCCCTAAGTGTTGAATGCTGAAAAGACTAATGCATTGCATTGATGGTATAAAGGGAAGGTAAGAAACAAGAGTATGTAATAGAAGAAAAGCAGCGGCACGTCCATGAAAATAAAAACACCTCCTTTTATTGAAAATCTGTTAAAAAGTGAAGACATGCCATACACACACGACCCATGGAGGATCAGCAGACGCGTTTCATACTCCCATGCTTAATCATTGCTGATTGGCCAAGGTATGAGCTATAAGCAAGTGCTCATACCTTGGGCAATCAATAATGATTAAGCACGGAAGTGTGAAACGCGTCTGCTGATCCTCCATGGGTCGTGTGTGTATGGCATGTCTTCACTTTTTAACAGATTTTCAATAAAAGGAGGTGTTTTTATTTCCTGGAAGTGCCACTGCTTTTCTTGTCTTACACATTCATGGACTTGGCTGCGAACCAGGCAGGTACCCAGCAGTTTACAGCAGCATGAGATCTCACAGGTTGCCTCTTGAGTGGTGCGAATCCAGTCTATCTTTCCTTAGGAGACAAGAGTAACCGAAGAGGTGGCTATACTACTGTTTCTATTGCAGGGACCTGCCATTAGGAATTTTTTAAAGACTAGATAGTGTCGCTTTAAATGATGAAATTTAATAGGTCTTTAGAAGAAAGTAAAATACATAAGAGTGTTAGTAGACTAATCAGATAAATGTCTTATAAGCTTACAATGACAGATTTTGGGAAGCATTGAAGTCCTTTGAAGAATATGACGAGGCTAGGTGATTGTTCATTTATAGGAATAGAGGATTCTGTATCCTTATAATCAATCATGAGTTTTGTTTAAAGTTTTCACTAGATTTCATATACGTGGCAAATAGAAGCCATTTGTGAGCCTTGTTCTTTCAGATGATGGTGTTATATTCCCTCTTTTTATACTTCTTTATAATGTAAGTCAACGCAACACAGGCAACAACGAGAACTGTGAGGCCGCCTACAACCAGTCCAGTTGGAAAGTGAGGTTTCTTATCTGCAAAGTTGAAAGGATAAGGTCAGGATTTAATTACAATCTCCAGGTTGGGGAAAGTAAAACCAAAAACAAAACAAGCTACTAATGCTCTAGTCTAAAGAAATACTGCTATTGTGCTTAAAATGGAACCTTAGTCAGAAAAGGAAGTCCTTCTAAATCACTTCAGACTGTCCCCTTTTGCAGGTATGCAAAACATTAAAAATAAGTGCCTATACTTTGTAAAATCCAGCAATACACCGTCTCACCCTGCTCTGCACATGTTCAGTTTCTCTATATTTTTAGTCATAGTGCCGAGTTTGTAGAGGCCGATCTACTGACTGCCTTATATCGGAATCAAACCCTCTTTACCTTTATAGCCAAGGAAGCTGCTTCTGTTTGACCTGCAACTGCCATGGTGCTGCACTTGTGATCATTTATGGCACTAGCCATTTAACCACTTGCATCGGCATCTGACGGCGGCAAAGTGGCTCGTTCCCGCAAATCACCGTCATACGACGGCGGCTGCGGGAACGAGTTTAGTGAGCGCGCGCCGCCGGAGGCGCGCCCGCGCGCTCACTGTGTTCGGGGAGGGCCAAGGAGCGGGTGCGGCGGCTTCGATTGTCGCCGGCTACCCGCGATGGCCCCCCCGGAGTGAAGGAGCGGAGGTCCGTGTATGTAAACACGGACCTCCGCTCTGTGTGAGGGGGAAGGGCTGTGATCACAGCCTTCCTGTACGTGAAGGCTGTGACCACTTCCCTTCCCCAGTTAGGGCAGTCCCCATACAGTTAGAACACGCCCAGGGAACATAGTTAACCCTTAGAGCGCCCCCTGCAGGTTAACCCCTTCACTGCCAATGACATTTACACAGTAATCGGTGCATTTTTATAGCACTGATCGCTGTATAAATTCCAATAGTCCCAAAAAAGTGTCAAAATAGTCCGACATGTCCGCTGAAATATCGCAGTACCGCAAAAAATCGCAGATCACCGCCATTATTAGTAAAAAATAAAAAAAATAAAAAAACCCCAAAAATGAATTCTCATCATCCGTAAACGCGACCACTTTTGCGCAAACCAATCAATAAATGCCGATTGCGATTTTTTTTTATCGCACATATGAGGAAGAATATAAATCGGCCAAAAACGGTGAAAAAAAATGTTTTTTTATATTTTTTTTTTGGATTTGTATTTTAGGAAAAAGTAAGAAATTTGGGTTTTTTTTGCAAAATTGTCCCTCTTCTTTTGTTTATAGCGGCGATCAGAAATGACGCAGCGGTGATCAAATACCACCAAAAGAAAGCTCTATTTGTGGGAAAAAAAGGACGCAAATTTCGTTTGGGTACAACGTCGCACGACCGCGCAATTGTCAGTTAAAGTGACGCAGCGCCGAATCGCAAAAAGGGCTCCGGTCCTAAAGCTGGAAATCCTTCCGGGGCTGAAGTGGTTAATGATTTGAAAATTTGGTTGAGGAAGCAAGCAAATGTGACAGTTAGCAATCCTAGCATTCCTAAAATGAATTTGTTTTTTGAAACCATTTTATCGATGGGTTTAGTTCTGCTTTATGATTTACTGCTGTTCAGGGGACTCTGGGCTTCAGCAAAATGGCAACCTCTAGCAAGAAGAAAGAGGAACAATGCTGGAGGCAATTGACAGCACACACTCATTTTGGTAGTATAATTATCAATGTGGAATGTATGTGCCTTACTAAAGAACATTATTTTTAAAGATGTTATGGGTAAAGTTCTGCTTTAAATCTTAAAGTTGTAGAGTTTATTTTAAATCTAAATTTCCAAAGCAAACAATTTGACCAGCCTTTCCAAAGTTCTTCTAGCTGACCATGTATCACTGTTTTGTATGATTCTGTGCCATGGGTGCTAACTATAAAATTGGGGTAGCCCACAATAAAAGGGCTTGTGACCCTTAACTGATTCTTGACCACAAGCTGAATAACATTCTCATGCATGGTTCCACCGTAATGAGGGAATGTTAGTCGATGGTCCATTGTAGAGCTAGGAGTGGGCACCTGTGTATGCTCTTAGCTCTGACATAACACATTTGCTCACAATTGCTGGCCTCAACAAACCAGTGAGCATGTTTCCTGAGTTTGATTCAACTTTGCATAGATAAACACCAATGTAAGAAAAAATAATCAGCTTTAAGTAAATTACTTAGTTATTCTTACAACACTCGCATAATAATGAATACGAAACTTCACCAGAGAATCAAACATTAGAGGAAAGCACGTGTTTAAAAAGTAATTCTTTATCTGTGGTTAGGGATGAGGTTGAAGTTTGCCGTTAATGTAAGCTTGTAAGTTCTGCGTATGGAGAGATACTGTTTTTTTATTTATTTCATTTATTTATTTTGTTTGACATTGGTACGGTACATATGCCCCGTGGCAGTGCCCAGCTTTCTCTGACTTTTGTTTGACAATAGCGTGCTTATTATCCCTACAAAAAGGCAGAACTGAATAACAAGATTGGCTTCCCTATAGAATTCAATGGGGTTTGCTGAAAACTTTGAGGAAGATTTGTGAAACCATTCACGAGCCAAAGCCAGGCAGATTCACTAATGTATATATAGCCAAATTTTATTTTTTTAGTTTTTAATAGTTTCACAAAGGATTGGAATCCATGTTAAATTGTTTCCCTCTATATTTTGTGATATGGGGGTTGGTTAACTCAATGGCAGATGCGTTTTTAAGAGAACCCACCTCGGTCCGAACTTCAGTTTAAAGTGGTTGTAAATCCCCTACATGAAATTTGATCTAAACAAATATATCTGTAGTGTTTTCACTTATTTCTCTCCTAAGCTCTAAGACCCCTTTCACACTGAGGCACTTTACAGGCGCTATTTAGCTAAAGATAGCACCAGTAAAGTGCCTCAAAAATCCCCCCAATGTGAAACCCCTGAGTGCTTTCACACTGGGGGGGGTGCGATTGCAGGACGTTACAAAAAGTCCTGCAAGCCACATCTTTGGGGCTGTGCGGGGAGTGGTGATATACTGCTCCTCCACCACCCCTGCCCATTGAAAATAATGGGCAACGCTTCCGAAGCGGCTGCACACCGCCTCAAAAGCACTGCGCGCTAGCACTTTTGACCCCTTTTTAACCCTTTGTGGGGGGTTAAAAGTGCTGGGCTCCTGCCTGCATAGCACCACTATAAAAGCGGTAAATCGCCGCTGAAACTAGCAGCGATTTACCACTACCGCCCCATCGCCCAGTGTGAAAGTAGCCTAAGTGTTGTTTCTCTCTGGTGCTCTGTTCCTCTGTTATCAGCATGAGTCACTTCTGAGAAGTTCTCTGACACATGAGACAACATGAGCTGGAGAGGGAGCTTAGAGGGAGATAAGCACTGAGCTTGTCTATTCAGACTACAACTCTGCATGTTCTCTGGTTCCTCTGCCTATGTGGAGGGGGTTGTGACCCTTTCCTCCAATCAGCTCTCACACAGTTCAAATACAGTCTCTTCACCCACCCCTAAGTATTGCTGAATAATGAAGAAAGATTTTTAACATGATTTGCACTTTAAACAGGGTGTAGAAAAGGGGAAGACTGCAGATATACAAGTAAAACGTATGTAGGGAGATCTGTTTCATCTCCGTGTATCATTTGAGGCTATTCAGTTCACTGGGCATATGTGAGGGTTACAACCATTTAAAGGGCATGGCAGCCCACTTTTATTAAACAAAATTAAAGTTACATTCAAAGTCACCCATGCAGGGGTTTTCAACTTCACAATGCAAACAATGAAAATGCAGAGCTATTTGTCAGCTCCTTTTGTCAGCAGCACCACTGCTCTCTTTGGTCTCCCAGACCATGGGTTCTTCCATAAGTAATAGAGGGGAACTCTTCCAATGGGGGATGCCAGTTCTGGTGACCTGGGGGACACAAAGGTCTTCCCTTAACTTGCAGGGATTGCTTCTAACTTTCTGTTTTGGCTATGGGACAGGAAGTGAAGGTAAATCAACCCAAAAAATACTAATTTAATCCCAATCTAGTGGTACAAAACCTTATTCTATATTACCTTGGCATAGTGATTATACTATGTAGCAGACGGTGTTTGAACCTACCTTTTGTGTATTCATATTATGCTCAAACTCCTATTTATTCCAACCCATACCAATGCATTGAGTTTATTTACCACTAAATGGTCTTGTGTCTATAGGTATCTACACTGTTGTGCAGTGACTTTCATGCAACCAGATGTGTCAGAAAGGCTGAGGTTGTTCTTGGAGTCAAGGTGCAGAACAGAGAACCCAAATTACCAAGTGGCTCCTGTGGATGTAGTGCTATATATATATATATTAATTAAATAAAACAATATATAAAAAGATACAGTAGAACTAAGCGAGCCATTTGATTTTGCAGCTTAGAGCAACCTTTCTTAACTTTTTAACCACAGAGGAACCCTTGGAATACTTTTCAGGTCACAGAGGACCCCTGCTAAGATTAGTCCATTGGGGGGATCATTAGGAAAATGCCCCTTACACTGCTGGCCAGTGCGAAGAACAACCCCTTACTGACTGTGGTGGTTAGAATGCTGTCCTTATAATTAGAAAGATCATTGGTGTCATGCTACTGGCTCTTCCAAGAGGCGATGGATTTGGAAATATAAATCAGATGGAAAGTAAAATAACACAGCTCAAGGAACCTCTAGAAACCTCTGAAGGAACCCTAGAGTTCCATGGAACCCTGGTTGAGAATGGCTGGTTTAGAATAATAGCATTCCGTTTCAATTAAAATAAATTTAATTAGCTTCCTCAAACTGTTGTTCTTCTGCTATCACCAAGTTCGGAAAGTACCTCTCGGTTTCTTTTTCCTATGACAATATTTCCTATGTATTATTCTCTGACAACAAATTGAAAATAGACTCTGCAACTTTTTCCATGCAGGGTAAAGTGACAGAGTCCTTGCAAAGCCCCCATACACATTTACTTATCTTGCAAGTGATCCCTTCTTTTGCAGCTGGCAAAAAAAAACCAATGTGTCAGCTGAGGTTGGATGCTATATGGTTCTGTGACTTCACTCTCTCTGTTATATGATACTTTTTGGGTCTTTTGATTAGCTATTAGACCTGAGCATTATCAGAGGGGAGAAGTAAACATGTTCCCCTATAGCAGGAAGCACCAATCATTCTTGGCAGCTGCGAAGGCTGAAGGAGTGATATATGGACAATCTCCTGCAAGGTTAATTTAAACATTTTCGGAGCCCCTTCAGAAAGGATACTGCCAGTCTGACCTGAACAGACGAGATCACAGTTTAAGCTCAAGTAGTTCCTGCATAGGGATGGGCCCTCCGGTTCGAGTCAAACATAATGGGGCATTCGCAGGAAATTCGAGCACCCCATAATGCATACCAATCACAGGGAAATGCCGCCCAGTAATTGGCCAACGCATGCATATGACCTGCATGCTTTGGCCAATCACCGTGCATCACTGTGAGAGCTATGATTGGCCAAATGCAGAGTGTCTTTGGCCAATCACTGCTCAGCAGGCTCAATCCATGCCCACACTATATAAAGCCGCTTGTACAGTGGCTCTATGTAGTGCTGTGTGTAATGTGGAGACAGAGAGGGAGTTTAGCTAGTGGCGTGTAGGCAGTTTAGCGTAGAGAGTGAGATATACTAGATAGATCGTTTGATCTGTATACAGTCAGTAAGTGCAGGCAGTGTAAGAATATATATGTACCTTAAATGGTATATATATATATATATATATATATATATATATACTTAAAAGAAAGTTAACAGATAACTGAATCTTATACATTTAAATGAATAAACTTATTAATACCTCTAAAAATTGTATACTTTACAAGGAATAATTTTACAATAAATAGTTACTTTTGTTTACAAAAAATAAAACCCTAGTACTGTATAAGTTACACTAATACTGTCAATATGTAGTCTTTGTACTTAGAATACGTGTGTCGATAAATAATGATTGATAAATGTTACTGAGTGGAGTAAATTTCGGGGTACAGAAAAGGAAAGAAAATTCATATATATATATATATATATATATATATATATATGGTAAATTCCATGTATATATAA
>BLSH010084754.1:456483-470578 GCA_018402905.1 Glandirana rugosa | reverse complement strand
CTCGGATAAGGGTCTGGTATGGATTTTGGGGGGGACCCCACGCCGTTTTTTTCGGCATGGGGTTCCCCTTAAAATCTGTACCAGACCAAAGGGCCTGGTATGCTCCTGGAGGGGGACCCCATGCCAGTTTTTTTTCTTTAAAAATATGGTGTGGAGTTCCCCTTCAAAATCCCTAGAGCACAAGTCGCATGCCAAAGTCGGATCAGTGAAGACACTGATACGACTTTGATCCGACTTCAATGCCTTTCAATGGGCTGAAGTAGGATCAAAGTCGGACAAAAGTAGTACAGGAACCTTTTTCAAAGTCGCTCCGACTTTGAAAAACACATGTCGGACCAGTTAAGACGGCTCTCATAGGGAATCATTGTTTTTGTGACGTAATGCAACTTGTGCTCTTCATGTCGGTCCGAGAATCGGACTAGTGTGAACCCAGCCTAACTGAAATACATCACAGGTGATATCATTTGCTGCTCAGTGATTGCAGTATTCTAGTCTGCATCTCCCCAAGGTAATACTGAAAATCTGGCCTGTTGGTGGGTCCCGAGGACCGGAGTTGAGAACCACTGGCTTAAGCTGATACAAACTTTAATCAAATTCTGTATTGGTCTTTTTATTCTCTGTGAGGCTGCATTCACACCTGAGCATAGCATCTTTGAGCTTTTTTCCGGTGTTTTTTGCGTATTTTGTTGAGCGACTTTGGCGCGTGTTTGCACATTTTTGCATGTTTGTACGCAGCGTTTTTGGGCTTTGCCGTTTTTTTATCATTCAATAGAGGAAACTATTATTTGTTGCATGATTTGTTGCTAGGTAGCTTTTTTAGCTTTTCCATTAGCTTTTATTTCTTTTATTATTATTCATTTATTGTAATGTTTTTCGTTAGGGAAAGGGGTTCAAGTTCAGTTTAGGCTAGGATTAGCAGTTGGGGTTATTTATTATTATTTTATTTATTTTTTATTTTATTCTATTTATTATTATTATTTGAAAAATAAATGAATAAATAAATGTAAAATAAATACACAAATAAATAAAAATCATAAATGGAAAATAAATAAATGTAATAAATAAATACTAAGTAACAATAAATAAAGAATTAACCTGCATCACTGGTGGGCACTGATAAGCAGCACTGGTGGGCACTGATATGACCGCACTGATGGGCACTGATAAGCTGCACTGGTATGACCGCACTGTTAAGCAGCAATGGGCACTGATAAGCGGCACTGATAAGCGGCACTGATAAGCGGCGTTGGGCACTGGTGGGCACTGATAAGCGGCAATGGGCATCGATAAGCGGCACTGGTGGTCACTGGGGGGGCACTAATAAGCAACACGGGGGGGCGCTGATAAGCAGCACTGGGCACTGGTGGGCACGGATAAGCAGCACTGGGCACTGATAAGCGGTAATGGGCACTGATAAGAGGCACTGGTGGGCACTGGTATGACGGCACTGATAAGCGGCATTGGTGGGCACTGGTATGCACAGATGGGCACAGATCAGCCACGCTGATGGGCACTGATAAACTGCACTTGTGGGCACTGATGAGGCTGCACTGATATGCAGTAGACACCGTCCACTGCCAAATATCTGTAGGAGGGGTTTCCACCATCCCTGCAAAGTTTGCAGTCATTTTTATGTCTTATTTTCAGTGTGATGTGTATTATATGTGATGTTACACATTACAGAGACCGGTATTGTGGTGATATTGAAGATTATTGAGATTTCCATACATTAAAGGGTTCCACCATTATTGTGTTATTGATTAGTAAGTTAGCACTGCACTTTTTTGTTTTTTTCTCATGCTGACATTTACTGATGTAAAACTTCGCAACTTTTTCTGTTGTGTGGATAGGGATGTTCCCATACAACAAACCAGCACTGATTGCTGCTAGAAAGATCTCAATTACAGCAGAGTAGAGTGTGTATAATATATCATTATGGGATGTGTGTGCAGATCAGTGATGATTAAAAAAGTAAGGGCAATATGTTTATCTCCTGTTGTGTCTGGGGAGGAGAGAAGACCTGTTGTGTATCACTGGTTAATGGGCCTGGCTGCAGAATGAGGGGTGTAATTCATGTTGAAGTGGGCTTGTTCACATTTACATGTACAGGCCTAGTGTGCCTCCCACATTAACTGAAATGTGCAAAGCCTGATGGGATATGTAGTATAAACAGAAAAGTGATTGCATCATATCCTCTTTTCTCTAACAAAGCCAGCCTAGCTGAATACATGGTGCATCATTTAAATGAGAGAGACCACTTCCTAAATTAGATTGGACATATCTCTTCATTGGTAAGATATTTCACTAATGTAATAACTGTTTAGAGTAGGGGGTGTACTAATGGGGGATTTTTTGAAAATCCCAGAGTTCTGCTTTAACTTAAGCCCTTACTCCTTAAAAAAAAAAAATAATAATAATAAATAACTAAAGACCCCAACACCAAAAAATATTATTATTAATAATAATAATGTATTTTTTCAGGTTTGGGTGTTGTTAATTTATTGTTATTATTATTAATAACAATACTAATAATAATGTATTTAATATTTTTAAGGTTAGAGGTTAATTATTGTTTATTAATGTATTACATAGTATTTATTTATTTTACTTATTTATGATGATTATTAGTGATTTGTGTATTTATTTTACATGTATTTATTTTATATATTATTACTATTTTAGGTTTTACTTTTTTCATTTGAGCAGAAAGTTGCGCGACAAAACGTGCAAAAACGCGTGAATGGCGTGTTTCAATTCAATTCTATGGGAATACAAACACCCAAATCTGCCCAATTCGTACAGCAAAAAAATCACCAGAACTTGTTTGAGCTTCAGGCGTTTGGCTTCAGGTGACTTGGAGTGGAGATGTGAACCATCTCCATAGAGAATAATTTATTTTTTCAAGCTACAAAACGCTCAGGTGTGAATGGGGCCTTAGATTTGTTTTAGGAAGATCCTTGACCACTTGACCACTGGGCAATCAAACCCCCTTCCTAACCAGACGAATTTTCAGCTTTCAGTGCTCTCACATTTTGAATGACAATTACTCAGTCATATTACACTGTACCCATATGAAATTTTTGTCTTTTTTTTTTTTTACACAAATAGAGCTTTCTTTTGGTGGTATTTAATCACCATTGGGGTGTTTATTTTTTGAGCAATAAATGGAAAAAGAGCAAAAATTTTGTAAAAAAAATGCATTTTTCTTTGTTTCTGTTATAAACTTTTGCAAATTAGTAATTTTTCTTCATAAATTTTGGCCAAAATTTATACTGCTATATATCTTTGGTAAAAAATAACCCAAATTAGTGGATATTATTTGGTCTTTGTGAAAGTTATAAAGTCTACAATCTATGGTGCCAATCACTGAAAATTGATCACACCTGATGCACTGACGGCCTATCTCATTTCTTGAGGCCCTAACAAGACAGAAAAGTACAAATACCCCCCAAATTACCCTTTTTTGGAAAGTAGACAGTCCAACGTATTTAGTAAGAGGCATGGCGAGTTTTTTCAAGTTGTAATTCTTTCCCACAATTCCTTGCAAAATGAAGATTTTTTTTTCAGGTTTTTTTCACAAAATTGTCATATTAACAGACTATTTCTCACACCCAGCATATGCATACCACAAATTACACCCCAAAACACATTCTGCTACTCCTCCTGAATATGGGGATACCACATTTGTGAGACTTTTACACAGCCTGGCCCCATACAGAGGCCTAACATGCAGGGAGCGCCATCAGGTGTTCTAAGGACATAAATTACACATATAATTTCCTGACTACCTCTTGCACTTTTGAAGGTTCTAGAGCACCAGGGCAATTGAAACGCCCAAAAAATGACCCCATTTTGGAAAGTAAACACCCAAACGTATATTCTAGGAGGCATAATGAGTCTTTTGAATGGTTCATTTTTTTCCACAAGTTTTTGGAAAATGTTGAAAGAAAATGAAAAAACATTTTTTTTACACAAGGTTGTTCATTTATACAATATTTCTAACACACAGCATGTACCTAGCAAAAATTTCACCCTAAAATATATTCTGCTACTCGTATGGTGATACCACATGTGTGACACTTTTACACAGCCTGGCCACATACAGAGGCGCAACATGCAGGATGCACCATCAGGTTCTAGGGGCATACATTTAAAATCTAATTTGACTACCTATTACATTATTGTGAGGCACTGTGGTGGCACTGATGGGTGATGTAGTGGCACGGATGGGTACTTTAGTGGCATGGATGTGTCATGGATGTGAACTGATGTGGTATAAATCAGCACAAATGGGGTGGATAAGCCGTAGATGGGGATGACTGAGCTTGGATGGATGGCTGAGCACTGATGCATGGGTGATCACGAATGCATTGGTGAGCATGTATGCATTAGTGAGCATACATGCATGGGTGAGCATACATTTATGGATGAGCACGCATGCATGGGAGAGTACAGATGGATGGTGGAGCATGGATGCATGGGTGAGCATGGCTGTATGGGTAAACACGGATGCATGGATGAGCACAGATGGATGGCAGAGCACGGATGCATGGGTGAGCATGCATTCATGGGTGAGCACAGATGGATGGCAAAGCATGGATGCATGGCTTAGCGATGATGCATGGGTGAGCACAAATGCATGGGTGAGCACGGATGGATGGGTGAGCACGGATGCATGGGTGAGCACAGATGGATGGCGGAGCATGGATGCATGGGTGAGCACAGATGCATGGGTGAGCACGGATGCATGGGTGAAAACGAATGAGGCTGGATGGGTGGGCACAGATGAGGCTGCATGGGTGAGCACGATTGGATTGGTGAGCACGGATGCATGGGTGAACATGGATGCATGGGTAAGCAGTGACGGATGAGTGAGCACGGATGGGTGAGCACGGATGCATGGGTGACGGATGAGTGAGCACGGATGGGTGAGCACGGATGCATGGGTGACGGATGGGTGAGCACGGATGCATGGGTGACAAATGGGTGGGCACAGATGGGTGAGCATGGATGCATGGGTGATGGATGGATGAGCACGGATGCATGGGTGACAGATGGGTGAGCACGTATGCATGGGTGACAGATGAGTGAGCACGGATGGGTGAGCACGGATGCATAGGTGACTGATGAGTGAGCACGGATGGGTGAGCATGGGTGACAGATGAGTGAGCTCGGATGGGTGAGCATGGGTGACAGATGAGTGAGCACAGATGCATGGGTGACAGATGGGTGAGCATGGATGCATGGGTGACAGATGGGTGAGCATGGATGGGTAAGCACGGATGCATGGGTGACGGATGGGTGGGCACGGATGGGTGGGCACGGATGCATGTGTGACGGATGGGTGGGCACGGATGTGGCTGCATGGATGAAGCTTTATGGGTAGATGAGGGGTCCCAGCCTAGCACATAGCGGTGCTGTGGGCACTTCAGACCCTGCCCACAGCACCGCTGCATCTCCTCTCTCCCCCTCTCCTCTCACACTGCACTGATCAGTGTGGAGAGGGGAGAGACAAGCCGGATATCTGCTGGCTTGTTTACGTGTGATCGCTCCGTCATTTGACGGAGCGATCACGTGGTAAATGGCCGCTGCGAGCGGCCATTTACCGTGATCCGTCGGGTCTCAAGGACCCGGCAGTCACGGATGCTCCTAGGTGCGCGCCCCAGGACATTATAGTATGCCTCCCAGAATAATGGATCCACCTTGCGGCCGTGTAATTACATTACACGGTCGGCAAGTGGTTAATTAACTCAGAATTTTCTTTTTGTTCAGTTAACTCAGAATTTTCTATTAGTTGCTTCTCTTTGGCAAGATTCCATATACAGTATTTCATAGATTACTCACCCGGATGGACTATCAGTGGCTCTTTAAAGCTGCTGTGCTCCACCCAGCAGTAGACATTTTCCTGTTCTATGACCTTTACAGTTGTTGAAACGGTTATCTGGTAAGTCCCATCTCCATTGGGTAGAGTCTCAGTTGACACCACATTTTCCATGGGTTTGTTCTCCTTCCACAAACTTACATTGATTGGATGTGGATAGAAGCCGGTCACCATACAGATGACCTCTGTGTCAGATTGGTCAGGTTGGTTGGTGATGTAGACCTGTGGCTGGACTGAGATATATGGGGGAAATGTTGGTAAAAAGAAGAAGAATTATGAGATCTTATATACACAGTATCTCACAAAAGTGATTACACCCCTCACAGTTTTTTAATTTTTTATTTTACCTTTTCATGTGAAAATACTGAAGAAATTACACTTTGCTACAATGTAAAGTAGTGAGTGTACACCTTGTATAACAGTGTAAATTTGCTGTCCCCTCAAAATAACTCAACACACAGCCATTAATGTCTAAAACAATGGCAAGAAAAGTGAGTACACCTCAAGTGAAAATGTCCAAATTGGGCCCAAAGTGTCAATATTTTGTGTGACCACCATTATTTTCCAGCACTGGTTTAACCCTCTTGGGCATGGAGTTCACCAGAGCTTAACAGGTTGCCACTGGATTCCTCTTCCACTCCTCCATGGCCACATCATGGAGTTGGTGAATGTTAGAGACCTTGCTCTCCTCCACCTTCCGTTTGAGGATACCCCACAGATGCTTAATGGGGTTTAGGTCTGGAGACATGCTTGGCCAGTCCATCACCTTTATTATTATTTTTATTATAGCGGATTTATATAGCGCCAACAGTTTGCGCAGCGTTTTACAACATGGGGACAGACAGTACAATTACAATACAAATCAATACAATACAAATCAATACAGGAAGAATGAGAGGGCCCTGCTCGTTAGAGCTTGTAATCTAGAAGGGAGGGCCAAAAGGTAATAATGGTGGGGGATGAGCTGATGGAGAAAATGAGAATACAGTTGTTAGGTGTGGGTAGGATAGGCTTCTCTGAAGAGAAGGCTTTTCAGGGATCGTCTAAAAGCTAATAGAGTAGAAGATAATTGGACAGTTTGGGGTAAGGCGTTCCATAGGATTGGAGAGGCTCTGGAAAAGTCCTTGAGGCGAGCATGGGAAGAGGTGATAAGGGAGCTGGAGAGCAGGAGATCTTAGGAAGAACTAAGAGAACAAATAGGTTGGTATTTAGAGATTAGGTTAGTGATGTAACTGGGGGCTGAGTTGTGGATGGCTTTGTAAGTAGTTGTTAGTATTTTGAATTTAATTAGTTGGGTGAGTGGAAGCCAGTGGAGGGACTGACAGAGAGGAGTAGCAGTCACAGAGCGATTGGTAAGGTGGATAAGTCTGGCAGCAGTATTCATGATGGATTGAAGGGGGGGATAGCCTATGTAGAGGTAAGCCAATGAGAAGAGAGTTGCAGTAGTCAAGACGACAGATGACCAGGGAGTGGATTAAGAGCTTTGTTGTGTCGTTGGTTAGAAAGGGGCGTAGTTTGGAGATGTTGTGGAGGTTGAGGCGGCAAGATTTGGACAGTGATTGGATGTGGGGCTTAAAGGAGAGTTCAGAGTCCAGAACTACACTTAGGACCTTGGCATGCGGGGATGGGGTTATAGTTGTGCCATCGATTTTGACAGAGAGATCAGGGGAAGGGGCATATGGGGGAGGAAAAATTATAAGTTCGGTTTTGGATAGATTGAGTTTGAGGAAATGGTGGGACATCCAGGCTGATATATCTGTTAGTAAATTAGTGATACGTGAGGAGACGGCGGGAGTGGTCTGAGAGGTAGAGAAATAGATTTGGGTGTCGTCAGCATAGAGGTGGTATTTGAAGCCATGGGAGGCTATCAACTGACCCAGGGAGGAGGTGTAGATTGAGAATAGGAGAGGTCCAAGGACAGAACCTTGGGGGACCCCAACAGAGAAAGGAAGAGGAGAGGAGGAAGTTGAATTGTAAGTAACACTAAAGGTGCGGTTGGCTAAGTAGGAGGAGAACCAGCAAAGAGCACAATCACGGAGACCAAAAGTGTGGAGTTTTTTGAGGAGGAGGGGGTGGTCAACAGTATCAAAGGCAGCGGAGAGGTCCAGGAGTAGGAGTACAGAAAAGTGTCTATTGGTTTTGGCCGTTAGTAGATTGTTTGTTAGTTTTAGGAGAGCAGTTTCTGTGGAGTGTTGAGGACGAAAACCAGACTGAAGGGGATCAAGAAGGCTATTATCCACAAGGTGGTCGCAAAGTCGGTTGTAGACCAGATGGTCAAGGAGTTTGGATAAAAAGTGGAGCAAGGAGATGGGGCGGAAGTTGTTAAGACTGGATGGGTCCAGGGAGGGCTTTTTAAGTATGGGGCAAACTAGTGCCTGTTTTAGAGAGTTGGGAAACATGCCAGAAGAGAGGGAGAGATTAAAGTTGTGAGTTATAGAGTGTAGAATAGAGCCAGAGTGTGAACGTAGCATTTGCGAGGGAATAGGATCCAGAGAGCAGGTGGTGAGATGGACATTGGCAAGTAGTTTGTCAACCTCGTCTATAGTGGTGGCATTGAGAGAGGGAAGTAATGATTGAACCTGTGGGCATGAAGTGTAAAGCATGGAGGGTATCTGAACAGCAGAGATCTCCTTGAGAATTGTATCAGTCTTCAGTTTGAAGTGATTGGCGATCTCTTGGGCAGTGAGTGAGTTGGTGGGTGGAGGCAGTGGAGGACAAAGAGGAGAGTTGAAGGTAGAGAAGAGTTTACAGGGACGGGATGATAAGTTTCGAATGAGAGTGATAAAATAGGTCTGCTTGGCAGTGAGGAGGCTGGAACTGTATTTTTGGAGGGCAGTTTTGTACTGGTTGAAATCTTTCTGAGACCTAGTCTTATGCCACAGGCACTCCTGAGCACGGCTGTGTTTTTTCAGACTTCTAGTATCATCTGTTTGCCAAAGTTGAAGGGTTTGGGGTCTGATTCTGTGGGTAGTGAGAGGGACCAGTGAGTCCATTGAGGCTAGAAGTGAAGTGTTGTAGACAGAAATGGCTAGTTCGGTGCAGGATAGGGTTGAGATTTGTCATATAGGTCGTCAGTAGCAGAGTAGAGATGAGAAGGGTTGAGATGACGTAGGTTTCTGCGGGTAACTTTTAGGTGATTGGAGGGAGAGGAGGTGGAGGAGAGGGAGAAAGTGAAGCTAATAAGGTAGTAATCAGAGAGAGGGAATGGATATTTGGAGAGGTTGCACGGAGTGCATAGGTGGGAGAAAACTAGGTCAAATGTATTGCCTTCAGAGTGAGTAGGGGCATGTATCCATTGCTTCAGGTCAAAGGAGGAGGTTAGATTGAGAAGTTTGGAATTAGCAGGAGTGTTAGTATTAATAGGGACCAAGAATGATTGTGGGGATTTCAGAAGAGAGAAAGTAGGGTAGCCAGGCAGAGAAGTCATCAAGAAAGGTTGATACCGGTCCAGGTGGCCAGTAGATCACAGCTATCCTTAGAGAAACTGGAGAGAAACGACGAATGCAGTGTGCTTCAAAAGAGGAGAGTGACAGAGAGGGAGGTGGGTGAAGTACCTGAAAGGTGCTGTGAGGGGCTAGAACTGGATCTGGTCTGGGGGAGTGAGTCCAGAGAAGACCACCATGGAACAAGGCAGCAGAGGACGCAATGTCGGATTCATGAAGCCAGATTTCGGTAATGGCGAGTAGATTAAATGAGTTAGCAATAAAGAGGTCATGGAGAGAAGTGAGTTTGTTACAGACAGAGCGGGAATTCCAAAGGGCGCAAGAAAAAGGGAGTCTGGTCTTGGGGAGAAGAGAAATGGGCACTTAATTGTGTAGATTCCGGCTGCTGCCAGGGGGTGTGGAATGATGGGTGTGTTGAGTACATTTAAATGATGGACGCCCAGGGTTTGGGGATATATCTCCAGAGGTTAGGAGAAGCAGAAGGGTGAGGGAGGTAATGTGGGAATGCGATTTATATGAAGGGATATGCCCCAGTGTCCTGGAGATTTTATGTGTGTGTGGATTTAAAATAAGCAGGAGTTGGTGGGTGCAGTAATAAGGAGAGGGCAGAAGTGAGGGTGATATATATAAGCTGTGGGGTGGAGAAGAGGGGTGAAGGAGAGTTAGCTTAAGGATAGAGGACAAAACTGTCAGAAGGAGTGGTAGAGAGTGCACGTTAAAAGGGGAGAAAGAGCTGAATGGTTAAACAAAGTCACCTGTTGCCTGTGGTGATTTTCAAAGTATTTTTTTGTGTTCATTCGCTTTGTGCATTTGCTGAAGTTCAGAGTCCGAAGTGTTCCCACTTATAGAAATAGCCCCACTTTGAGAAAGAGCCCCCACAGCAAGTGTGCCCCCTTGGCAAGTGTGCCTTTCCCAGGAGACGCTTAGATTGAATGTGGACAGGTCTACAGAAGCTTAAGCAAAAACATACCATTATTAACCACTTCCCGACCGCCGGACGTCTATAGACGTCCTTGTCTTTGAGTGGGGATAGCTGAATGATGCCGGCACCTACCAGCATCATTCAGGTATAATTTGTTTCCGCCGGCGATTCCCTGCACCATAAGAACAATCATAGCGGCAGTTCAGCCGCTTGATCGTTCTTATCGGCAGCGGTGCTTCTCCCGGGCCGCTCGTGCCATCGGCGGCCCGGAGAACAGATCCGTCGCCGGCGGTTGCTGTGCGTAATGATGACTGATGACCAGATGGTCACCAGTCATCTCAATGCGCCTCGGAGGCCCGGGCGCGATGTATGACGTCACGTCCGGGTCACGGGATGTAAACAATGCCGTGAACTCGGCGGAAAAGACCGAGATCGCTCGTTTTTTTTTTTTTCAGATCTCGGTCTTTCCAGCCTAGAGGGGAGGTGTGAGGTCTTATTGACCCCATATCTCCCCATAAAGAGGACCTGTCACGCAAGATTCCTATTACAGGGGATGTTTACATTCCTTGTAATAGGAATAAAAGTGATGAAAAAAAAAATTTAAAGAGAAAGTGTAAAAAATAAAAAAATAAAGGTAAAATAAATAATTAAAAAAAAAAAAAATTTAAAGCGCCTCGTCCCCGCGAGCTCGCGCACAGAAGCGAACGCACGCGTTAGTCGCGCCCACATATGTAAACGTTGTTCAAATCACACATGTAAGGTATCGCCGCGTGCGTTAGAGCGAGAGCAATAATTATAGCCCAAGACCTCCAATGTAACTCTAAATATGTAACCAGTAAAAAATTTTAACGCATCACCTATGGAGATTTTTAAGTACCAAAGTTTGGCGCCATTTCCTGAGTGGGCGCAATTTTAAAGCGTGACATGTTGGGTATCTATTTACTTGGCGTAACATTATCTTTCACAATATACAAAAAAATTGGGCTAACTTTACTGTTCTGTTTTTTTTTTTAATTCATGAAACTTTTTTTTTCCAAAAAAAAAACGCGTTTGAAAAATTGCTGCGCAAATACCGCGTGACATAAAAAGTTGCAATGACCACCATTTTATTCCCTAAGATCTCTGCTAAAAATATATATATAATGTTTGGGGGTTCTGAGTAATTTTCTAGCAAAAAAACGATGATTATTACATGTAAGGAGAGAAATGTCAGAATTGGCCTGGTTGGAAAGTGGTTAAAAGACATAAGCAAAAGTAGACAGCAGTTTTTTTCAGTTTTTGGGTGGAGTTGTCAGCAAGACAGACATACCTGAAGAACATTTTCAGATGAGACATCCAGATTTAGAGTGCACCTTTACCATTAGCTTCTTTAGCAAGGTGATCTTGGAGGTGTGCTTTGGGTCATTATCATGTTTTAATACTGCCCTGCGGTCCAGTCTCTGAAGGGAAGGGATCATGCTCTGCTTCAGTATGTCACAATACATGTTGGCATTCATGGTTCCCTCAATGAACTGTAGCTCCCCAGTGCCGGCAGCACTCATGCAGCCCCAGACCATGACACTCTCACCACCATGCTTGACTGTAGGCAAGACACACTTGTCTTTGTACTTCTCACCTGGTTGCCACCACACACTCTTGACACCATCTGAACCAAATAAGTTTATCTTGGTCTCATCAGACCACAGGACATGGTTCCAGTAATCCATGTCCTTAGTCTGATTGTCTTCAGCAAACTGTTCATGGGTTTTCTTGTGCATCATCTTTAGAAGAGGCTTCCTGGGGGCACATGCGCGATGCGGAGCTGAGCAGTCGCACTTGATCGGAGCTCCGCCGGGTCTGGACTGCTTCTATCACCCCGCGGGCGATCAGCACGACGCCACAATCCTGATCTCACATACATTTGTGAGTGAAAGCCTGTGCATGCCTGCGGAAAAGAAGAAATCTCCCATAAGACCGTCACAGCCTCACAATTTAACACACTATCTCCTCCGCTCTGCGCAGAAGGGAAGCATGGCTCAAAATGGTGGCAAGGCCCAAGCCTCTTCCGGATCTTCAAAAACTCAGATACAGACAGAAAAAAACAGTGAGTATTCCCCTCACCTCACTAAGGAGGATCTTGATGCCAGCCTCACAGCAATATATGAAAAATTGGCAGACAAATTCCAAACTGAAATAACTAAATCCACTAACGCTCTTACTCAGGAAATTGGTAGTAGAACTGATGTTCTGGAAACTAAGCATGATGAGCTCTCCCTAGCTCATAATGATCTCAGGAGAGAATTTGAGACCCTCTCAGATAACTTTGCGTACATGCAAACGCAATTAGAGGACTTGGAAAATAGAAACAGACGACATAATTTGCGCATTCGCGGGGTCCCCGAGTCCGCTACTGATTTGATGCCATCTGTCCTAAAAAATTTTCAGAAATTACTACCTGATAAAAACACAAAATAATTTATGTGTGACAGAATCCATAGGGCCCTTAGACCCAAACCGCCTTCAGAGAAACCTCCCAGGGATATTGTAATGTGCCTAAAAGACTTTCTTATTAAGGAAGAAATTCTGAGAGCTTCCAGAAACACTCCTAATATCGAATTAGATGGGGCCAAGATCCAAATCTTTACAGATATTTCACAAGCAACTCTTGAGAGAAGGCGTAGGATGAAGGAAGTCACTTCTGTCTTACAGAGTGCTAGAATACGTTATAGATGGGGATTTCCATTCAAACTCACTGTCCCACACAATGGAACAATCTATACAGTATTCAACCTAGAAGGAAAAGATTTACTTATTAAATTGGGCCTCCTAGATCAGATCCAACCCCAAGCTGCCTCAGGCACACCCAGACCTTCCCCTATCTGGAATACACCAGCAGCCAGAGGTAATCAAAGGAGATGGCGCCAACCCTTCAGGGACCAAGAGGGTTAATTTTACAACATACCTTATTTACACCTATGTTCTCCTTTTTGATAACTATACAACTTTTTAAAATCTTTTTCCTTTTATTCTGACCTCAACTTTTTTTTTATGAGATATGGACATAAGAAGAGGAGTCATGGAGAAGAAAAAACAGCTCCTGATAAATAAATTACATACATTATTTTTTTTTGTTCTGCTCCAAAATAGACTTTCAATGCATAGACTGAATTTCTGACAATCGTCACTAGATGCCACTATTGTATTATTTTTCAATTAACCTCAACAATAATCCTAGTCCTGTCAAACAATGTTTTTTCTCAATATGCTGGAGCAACTCTCTTTTTCTTTTTTTTTTTTTGTACTTGATACACTGGGATCATTGGGAAACTGACACTTAATGGACTTGAAAGCCAATTCCTTATTCAAAGAACACTTATTTCGTACTATTGCTTATAGCTTTGATATTTTTTCGGCCTTTACTTGTCATATGATGTTTTTCATAGTGAGTAGAGTTGAGCGAACACCTGGAAGTTCGGGTTCTGCTGGTCCGTCCGAACTTCGGGACAAAGTCCGGGTCCGGGTCCGGACGGAACCCGAACGATCGCACGGGTTGAGATGAGTGATACTTTTTGTAGTATACTGTTCATTTCCGGCTTTTTTATAGTTTCGATATTCGTTATCATGCTTTATTCACAAGAAACTTATTCCTTAACCGAAAGTTCAGGTAATTCACAGTCAAAGGGTTACTAGGGTCACATAGTTCATGTTTTTTTTTTTTTCTTTTTCTCTCAACGAGGTCGTATAACTCTTTTTTGTAACAAACTGTCCTGATCCTAATAACAACTCCAATTAACTTTTTATTATGTTATCACCGTAGATCACTGCTAACAGTCTTTAAGTCAGATACGTAACTTTCAGATAAAACCTCGT
>BLSH010084754.1:439037-452855 GCA_018402905.1 Glandirana rugosa | reverse complement strand
CTATCTGTCCTCAGAGCAACAGCACAGACAGCAGTAGTAAAGTAATCTATCTCAGGATGCAGGATCAGGTCTTAAAATGTCTCAAATCTGTCCCTCACGCCGTCAGCTACCTTTCCCTATACTAACCCAAGGAGCATGTGACTGCAGCACTGTGACTCCAGCTTATAAAGAGGCTGGGTCACATGATGCACCGGCCAATCACAGCCATGCCATTAGTAGGCATGGCTGTGATGGCTTCTAAGGGCAAACCAGTGAAACGCTTGTTGATTGGCTGCCCTGCAGCTTCTCAACACGTGGAGTAAAATAGCAGAACCCCGGACCGAACCCGAACGATTTTTGAAATGTCCGGGTCCGGGTCCGTGCCACGGACACCCTAAAGTTCGGTACGGACCCGAACGTTACAGTCCGGGTTCGCTCAACACTAATAGTGAGATGATTATTCATTGTTGACAACTTTGGAAAGATGGCACTTTTCACTTTGGTCACTAGATACCGCTATTACACCAATTTTCATTTACTCCCACTACAAAGCCTAGAATAATTCAAAACAATGATTTCTCCACACATAGAAGCATTCTCTCTGTTTCTTCTTTTACCCTCTGCTCTGGAATTACTGAGAAAATGGCACCTGTTCGCTGTCAGAGCCCTCTCCTCTCTCAAAGAATACTTATGCAATTATATCTCAGATTTTACTTCAGTCTTTGTGTGATAATAGGCTATACAATATGTAACAGGCACTCAATATTAAGATAGAGAGAGAGCCATTGGAAATTTTCTTTATGGTCTCTCTTTCTGTTTACTCTTTTTTTTTTTATTTCAGCTCTATGCTTTTGCATATTGTATACCGTAAAATATCCATAATTTTTCTTTTTTTTTTATAAGTTTACATAATGTTTATAGCAGATTCACCAGCACATGATTGTTTCCCCCATTCGACCCGGGTCCTCCACTTATGTCACCATTCTGGCGACCTACCTCAAGCCAAATCCACCATATAACTGGTGCATTGGTGTCTGTGGATGGCCGGGGCCGTTATGTGGACAGACGTCCACCGTTGACAGATGTTTTTTGGACCATCCTTTTCTTTTTAAGGATGGCCTCCTTTGTTTGTTTTTGTTACTCTTTTTTTTCTAAGGTTTGGTTCTTGAATTTATTTGGAATTGATTATTCTCAACCATACACTATCCTACTCTACTCATGAGTTTAACAATATTCGATTGATATATATGGAGTTATATATGTTTATACTGCAAATATTTGGTCAAAACAAAAACTCACAATTTCAGCTAAATTCAGATGTGTTATTTTTACCCCCTAACCACAAGATAATATTTAGGTGTCGCACACATATAAATCTGTTATGTATATCCAACAAGAAGAACATCTATTCATCACTCACCTACACATATATCAACTCACATCCCAAAATGGTTTTAAAAGTCATATCACAATGTGCAGGGCTTTAATTCTCCACACAAAAGAAAAAAAGCTTTTCGTCACTATAAGAGATTGGGTGCGGACATCATATTGATGCAGGAAACACATTTTTTAACAGACAAACATCCCCGTTACTTTGATAAATCTTATCATCAACACTATTTTAAGTGATTTGCGTGAACAGTTTGTGTTTTGTGTTCAAACAGCGGTTGCAATCTATAATCTATGATTGTTCCCCTATTTTATAGTGAAATATATGCATGTGTTCAACATTAATAGCTGCATGCATTTAACATCAATTGCTGCTGCTGTAACCGATTTGTTACAAATCTTACTGTGTATAAGTGGTTACATATAAAATAAATAAATAAAATAAAATAAAATAAAGCTCACAGTGATCTCTCAATTTTTATACATACAAGTTCACATCGATCAAATAAGTGCTATAAATAAATATATAAAAATTATATATGTAAATGAATAAAGTCCAAGTAAAGTGCTGTGCTCTGTGCCAAACAATTATTTGATGTGCAATCCGTGGTATACAGTGTGAAGGTGCTGTTTCGGTTCCAGTCTATCAATGCTTTAAACTTCTTATGCGTGGAACAATTCTTTATGCTTTAAAGTGCTCGTGCTGCATTTGAGTGCTGGGTGATGAAAAAATAATGACTCAGGGTGTTGTGCCCTGCTTACCAGATTCCTTTGACTCTCCAACCATACGGTGTGGAGAAGTCAAACCGCGCTTTAGGTCTACAATCCGACCTTAGGATATGGTTGTCCTCTGCTTTCTCTCGCTCTCCTCCACGATCAATATTCCATGTGTGGGTAGAAAGAGGAATAACTGTGCAAACATCATAATAACACACATTTGCCAGTTGCTGTGAATGCTCTAAGGTTGTGCTCGCGCTTAGTGCTGTTTGCACTTCCTGCTTACAGACCTGCTGAGCATGGCCTCTCGCACCGTGTAATCATCTGACGCGTTTCGTCACTTCCTGTGACGTCACTATTTTACCTCTTTCACTAATAAAACTAGAGGAGTTGCAGTGTTTATCCGTAACACTTTGGTTTTTGATATCCAAAATATATATATATATAGAGACCCCAATAGTCGTTATATTTTACTAAAGGGAAGTCTAAACAAAAAAGCAATCACTATAGCATCCATTTATGCCCCCAATGAAACACAAGCAACCTTCTTTAAGGACTTCTTTAATATACTAAGCAAATTTTCCTCTCCTCATCTAATAATAGGTGGGGACTTTAATCTTACTTCCAATCCTACATTAGATAGAAGCTCCCATACACTTTCATCTAAAGCCTTTCCTAAATCCTTATCACGATCTTTGAATGAATTTCAATTAATTGATACATGGAGAGCTCACAATACTGGCAGTAAGGCCTTTACCTTTTACTCACACCCACACGACAGCTACGCAAGACTTGATTACATTTATACTACCCCTATCATACTTGCTAACTCTCCTAAAGCTGAAATCCACCCCTGCTCATGGTCTGATCACCTTATGGTATCATTTGACACTTCTCATATAGGCCTAGAAAATACAGTATATAATTGGCGCCTTAATGATTCCCTGTTATCGAATCCCTCTATTAAAGAACAAATCGACAATCACATTAAAGAATATTTTATCACCAACAATACAGAAGATGTATCTTTACCATCGATTTGGGTCGCACATAAGGCAGTAATTAGAGGCCACTGCATAAAAATAGCATCAAACATCAAAAAAGCAAAATCCAAAACTATAAAAGAACTCACAATAGAACTCAATAATCTATACAATAAACTCGGCCACTCCCCAGACCCTAATATAACCTCACAAATTAAAAAAAAAAAAAAGAGAAGAACTTGATTCCCTATTATCTTCAGACACAGAGAAAGCGCTTAGATTTTCCAATTCTAAATTCCTGATACATGGTAGCTCTATGTCTACAATGTTTGCCAGGAAACTCAATCAACATAATAAACCTACCCACCTATACAAATTAAAAGATAATAACAATACCCTTACGTCTCACCCTCAAGAAGTCTTGGAGATTTTTACAAAATTTTACACAGATCTTCTCTCATCCCCCTCATCCCAACCAAGTTTAGAGGCTTTATCATGGTTAGATAAAATTCCTATCCCTACCCTTTCAAAAACTCAAATAGATTCCCTTAATGACCCCTGCACAGTCATAAAAAGCTTAAAAACTTCCACTTCACCTGGCCCAGATGGCTATTCATCAACCTACTATAAAAAATGTTCTCATATACTATCTCCCTGGCTCACTAAACTCTTTAATCACATTTTACAAGGTGGCCAATTCCCAAATGAGATGTTACTGGCAAACATGTCCCTACTCCCAAAACCCGATAAAGACCACTCTCTACCCCAAAATTATCGTCCCATATCGGTACTTAATAACAATATTAAAATATTTGGTAAACTTCTAGCTAGTAGATTAGCAGTAGTCATCACTTCTATAGTGAACCCAGACCAAACCGGTTTTATTCCAAGCAGACAGATAACTGATAATATCAGATTAGTTTCCAATATCATTCAAGATGCTAATCTAAAACACAAATCTACTTATCTCCTTAGCCTTGATATACACAAGGCCTTTGATAGCGTCGATTGGACATACTTATTAAAACTACTCCCCAAATTTGGTATCCCAGAAAAATGTATTCATGCTTTTACTGCTCTCTATCATCATCCGCAGACAAGAATCAAACTACCTGGATGTAATTCCAGATTTTTCCCTATAGGACGAGGAACAAGACAGGGCTGCCCCCTATCTCCCTTATTATTTGCACTTGCTTTGGAACCATTGGCCATAGCAATTAGAAATAACAACAATATTCAAGGCTATAAGGTGGGCTCTACAGAATTTAAATTATCCATGTATGCGGATGATGTACTTCTTTTTCTAACAGACCCTCTAACATCTATTTCTGCCCTTGAATCGGAGCTAAAAATCTTTCAAGAGCTTTCAGGCCTGGGAGTTAACTTCAACAAATGCTCTATTATGGGTATAAACACAGATTTAAACATATTACCCCAAATTAAAAGCTTTAATCTAAAATTGTGCCCAGATGTTTTCAAATACTTAGGTATTAATATAACTCCCTCTTACAATACCCTAGCCTTTAATTACTACAACCCACTTTTTAATAAAATTACGAACATAATCAAATCATGGACATCATTCCATATCTCCTTTTTGGGAAGGTTGTGCGCTATAAAGATGATAATCCTACCCAAATTGTTATTCATCTTTCGCGCTCTCCCAGCTTTAATACCCAAGGGCAAAATAGAATATATCCAACGCCTTATAAACAATTTTATTTGGCTTAATAAAAAACCAAGATGCAGCAATGAGGTTTTATATAGATCCCAAACTCATGGTGGATATGGTCTCCCTAATTTATGGCAGTATTATTTATCAGCCAGATTTTCACAAATGATTCAATGGTATGCTGATGCTAAACTGATTCCCTGGTTAAAATTCGAGCAATTGACAGTTCACCCTTATTTCTTAGAGGGACTAATGTGGTCTAACTCAGTGCGACATAAAACACTTTTAAAATATAACAAAATAGTTACTCATTCATTACAATTATGGGTAAAATATGGTCATATTCTTTGTCCTCCTTCTACTCCTCATCTACTGGCCTCATTTTTAGGTGATCCTCGCTTACCACAAGCATTTGAGAACCCTATGGCCTTTATCAATTGGATAGAACTTAGACTCACCAACTTACAAGCGCTTTCTACACAATCCATCTTTAGCACATTCGATTCTCTACAAAATAAATTTAAAATCCCTATATCTGAACTCCATAACTATTCCACCATTAAAAATTTCTACTCCAAATATTATGCTCTTACATCTCCTCCCATAGGGAACATTGTGGAGAAACTATGCACATCAGCCCCGAGACAAAAAGGCCAAATTTCAATCATATATAATCACTTCATGGAACATATCATATCCTCTAAAGCTAAATACATGACCCAATGGGAAACGGATCTAGATTGCTCATTCTCTCTTAAAGAATGGTCTATCATGATTTTTAATTTAATTTAAATAAATGCACCTGCTCATCTGCCTTTAAAGAAACACCTTTGAAAGTATTTACCAGATGGTATATAACTCCTTTTAAAATTCACTCATACTACCCAAGTATTTCTCCTAGTTGCTTTAGAGGTTGTGCAGACCATGGCACACTGTTACATATTTTCTGGGAATGTAAACTACTAAAACCAATAGGGGAATCAGTCAACCGTGTCATAGATAAACTGGCTGATAAACATATTACCTTGACACCACAATGTTGTCTTCTATTTAGTAAATTCCCTATCCTCAATAGATCTCAGAACAGCCTAGCGCACACTTTGTGTTGTGCCACTCACTGGATGATCGCATTTAATTGGAAATCTTCCACACTCCTTTGGCAACAAATTTTACAAAGAATGTCTACTATTAAATTTTCAGAAAATATATATCACACCCTGAAAGATTCTATACATATCTTTAATAACAAATGGGATCAATGGGATCAAGCTTGTCTGTACTAGATAAATATGCAGTATAATACGCTTGCTTTATCTGTGCAATACTGATTTCTTATATAATTCTATACTACTTTTCAACATGTACCCATGTAATAGTCGTTGTGATATATGCATATTGGATTTTGTATGCTACCTTCCAATAAAATCGTTTGTAAACAAAAAAAGAAGAGGCTTCCTTCTGAGACGACAGCCATGCAGACCAATTTGATGCAGTGTGCGGCTTATGGTCTTTTTTTTCAGATCCTCAGAGAGTTCTTTGCCATGAGGTGCCATGTTGAACTTCCAGTGACTAGTATGGGAGAGTGAGAGTGATAACACCAAATTTAACACACCTGCTTCCTATTCACACCTGAGACCTTGTAACACTAACGGATCACATGACACCAGGGAGGAAAATGGCTAATTGGGCCCAATTTGGACATTTTCAGTTAGGGGTGTACTCACTTTTGTTGTCAGCGGTTTAGACATTAATGGCTGTGTGTTGAGTTATTTTGAGGGGACAGCAAATTTACACTGTTATACAAGGTGTACACTTACTACTTTACATTGTAGCAAAGTGTAATTTCTTCAGTATTTTCGCATGAAAAGATAAAATAAAATATTTACAAAAATGTGAGGCTTGTACTCACTTTTGTGAGATACTGTAATGTATGTGGGATCAGATATGTTTGTTGCATTATCAAGGAAGGACACATACTGTACATAGAGGCACGAAAACTGACTAAACAAATGCCCAGATTTGAGATCATTGCTTTTACATACATTTTCATTTTTAGCTTATGTATTTATTTTACTAATTTTGGTTTCGTCCATTTACATAAATCCCTGCTGTCTTAGTAGCTTGAAGGATAACCAAACTTAAAAACAAAAATGCAATATTGCAGCTTACCTTTTTATCCTACCATATGCACTGATAGGCGACACTGATAAGCAGCACTGATGGGCACTGATAGGTACTCATAGGCGGCACTGATGGGCACTGATAGGTGGCACTGATGGGCACTCCTAGGTGGCACTGATAGGTGGCACTGGTGGGCACTTATAGGCAGCACTGATGGGTACTGATGGGCACTGATGGACAGTGATGGATGGTACTGTTAGATGGCACTTATAGGCATCACTTATTAGGAGGCACTGAGTGGCATCACTGATGTCATCTTAATGGGCATTGATTGGCACTGATTGGCATCCCTGTTGGGCTCACCTGGTGGTCTCCAGTGGGCATCCCTGGTGGTCTCCAGTGGGCATCCTCGATGGGTCTGCACTAATAATCAATGCACTGATTATCAGCGCTGACCCCCCTGTCAGGAGAGCAGCCAATCGGCTCTCATTTACTTGCGCCTGTCAATGCGAGTAGAAGAAAAGCCATTAATCGGCTCTTTCTGGTTACCATATGATCAGTTGTGATTGGACACAGCTGATCGCATGGTAAAGGGCCTACATCATAGGCTCTTTACTAGGATCGGAGATGGGGTGTGTCAGGCTGACACACCACACGACCGATCTCTGCGCTGCGCGCCCCCCGTGGGCGCGTGCTAGCGGCTTATTCTGCTGGATATCATATGATGCCCATTCAGGATAATAAAACCACCGCCCATCATTCTGGCTAAGAACATTTTCAGCAAGTACAGAAAACAACTGTCTTCCCAAAAATGTTAAGTCCTTGTCACTTACTGTGAACAGAATTGAACGCCTAAACAATCTTTTCTTTCCGCTATAAACTACTAATTCCATTAGCCCTCAAGTAATGGAGATCAACACTTGTAGACTTGTTTAAAACTGAACTTTAGGAACAATTTGTATTGCATACTTACGTTGGTCAAGTTTTGCACATTGTAAGTAAGCAAATCGAACCTGATGGGTTGTTTGGGAAAATTACTGTAGAGGTTCTGTGTGACTGGTTTACCATCTGAACACTGACCATAGGGGTCGCTCATTTGGCACTGCCACCATATAGAGAACGTTTTGTATTTTTTTAAATAAATAAATGGCTTTCTCTGTTTGAACATGGTAGAGATCATGACAGCCCAACCCTTCCTCTCGTCGTGTCGAAAATAAAGCAAAAAGCCTGGAAAAAGAAGAAAATCAATGCAGCCACCTTGCCTAAGGATTGGTAAGCTGCAATACATCACATTTTTGTTTTGGCTTGAATCTCTTACTACTTTGTGTGAAAGCACTGATTCAACTTTCCATCTTGCTTTGTGTGAGAGCAGAGGTCAAACTCTCCTGCTTGCTCTCCTACCCTTGTTGCATTACATTAACAAATACGATTCCAATTAGGCTTTAATCTTTGCATTACATGTTCTGCTTTTAGGTAATTTCAATGGGCTGCCCTATGAATTCATTTTTAAAATCAGGCTGCACCAAAATGCAAGCTGCTTTGGTTCCATGGGTTTTGGCAGCATACACATGGGCATGTTTGCTATTTGCATGGTGCTGCTATTAAGAATAAGTCTGCAAAAGGCATCCTGTTTTTGTCTGATTTTGCATCAGGTCCCTGCACCACACCTGGTGTGAAAAAGCCCCATGCATTTTGGTGCTGCGTGATTTTATAAACTTGTGCTGGCGTCTTTTTTCCAGTTTTCATGTGCATAGGGCAGTCTATTGAAATTAATGGGCTGCCCTAAAATGTGATGTGTGGGAATGTGCAGGAATGCACACCTCCTGGAGTGAACCTGTCCTTAGGGTCAGTTCACACCAGGAATCACATTTATATCCCTGTGCAATTCCTGTGCCCTTTGAGTGCAGTGCATTGTTAGCCCATTCATTTGAATGGGCTGAAATCGCACTGAAGCTACACCAAAAGTAGTGCATGTATTACTTTAAAAAACACACTGCGACCGGATTAAATGTTTTTTCTGTACCATGCAATCTGGTGCAGGCATATGCACTGCATTTGCGATCTGTGTCTGGGTGTCGTTAGCATTAACTACATGTACATTTTGATTTTGAATTTCTCAGGCTATATGGGACTGAAGGCAGTATTGCTTACCTTATAAATAAAAACACCAACCACTTTTCTTTTTTGGATAAATAAATCGGCCGCGGCTTTATTAATGGTTTAATAATTCACAATATTTTAATAACTTATAAAATCACTTAATAAAATTTTCTTTTATAAATTCAAAACTTCCAACAACTTCAAAACCCAGCCCAGCCACTACGGTTCGGGCCGAAATATTTCCATTTTCAAATTTCCAATCCATTTTTTACCCCCCATCCCCCAATACTTATTTATTATATATTTGTACTTCTTTATCAATAAAATTCTTATACCTAAAAACTTTTTTTTTTTTTGTGGGGGAGGGTCCTACCACATGAACAAAGCCGCGACAGGGCATCAAAGGGGTGGGAGGGAGGGGAGACTCCTCTTGAATTCTTCACACGGCGACTGCTCCAATTTTACCTCAGACCCTTATATTTATAGCCTTACCCATCTATTCTAGTACCTTCTACCTGGCTACCTTTTCACTAACCAATCCGTACTAACCCTCTTATCACTAAGGGCTACCTGCACCAATCAAAACCCTCTCATAAATACTCCTACTCCCGCTCAATTTTTTTAGAGGGATTCTAACCCTGCCACTGCCTCATATCCCATAAGGAAAGGGGGGCCGCCAGTTCCTGGCTCTTTTCCCCCCCTTTCATCCCTATTCTCTGCAGTTTGAAATGTGTAAATGTGGAAAGTATTGTGCCATGGCCACTAGATGGCACTGACTAATATGGATATACAGGTAAGTATTCTCTTCAACTCCATCTAGTGGCCATAAGGTTTTAGAATATAGCCTGAGAACTTTCTATTTTGCCCTATTCACACAGAACAAATTAACATTCAGTTTAAATGGATGAGCAGCAATTATGTGAATGGCATGCAACTCAGATTGCATAAGCAAAGAAAAAACAAAAGATATTCAAAAAGTTTGGTTTCAGCCTATTTGAATAACATTAAGCCCTATAATGCTATTATTAAAATGACGGTGTCCAACAACTGTATATGTTTAATTATATGACAATCTTTACTTCACCAACTATAGGGAGAGAGCAGCATCTGGTGCATGCAAATGATATTACTTACTCTTTCTTGAATAAACTTCCTTCCCCGTCTGTGAAAATAAGTCAGCAAGTTGCATGCAGAGGTTTGTCACGTGGACTACAAGATCATTCAAAGCCTGTTTGTCTTCCTTCAGGTATATCAGTATAGCCTTGGCCACAAGATTGGGCTCTCCAACCCATACTTTCCCTGTGATATCTAAGCGCAATTCATATTCATTATTCACAGCCACTTTGTAAGTGAAATCTTAAATTTCTTCTAAAGATGATGGACATCCTGTCCACATTTGAACTGAGGTCAAACCTGGGATAGATTGATTCTCAAGTTAAGGGTTTAGATCCATGTTATGAGCATAGAAAAAAAAAAAAAAACATGACAGGTCAATTTGTCTTTTTCACTACCATATTAAAAATCATTCCCAATGTGACATGTGGCATTTTAGGCAAATACCCAGGAATATTATAGAGATAATGCACAGATTTTAGTTTATATATTATATACAGGCTAGGAATAGTTGCACTTTATTTTTTTAGAAACCCCAGAAAGTTCTATCATTGTTGATCTACTAGGAGGGTTGTAGACAGAGGCATAGCTTGAAGCTTGTGGGCCTTGATGCAAAAGTTGACCTGGGGCCCCCCCACTACCAGGATAGCAACCACAGGAGTACAGGTGACCCCCGGGTGGTACTGTGGAAACCCATTAGATATAAACTCACGACCATTTTTATTAGGTACACCTGTTCAATTTGTTAGCAACGCAATTTGCTAATCAGCCAATCATATGGCAGCAGCTCAATGCATTTAGGCATCTAGACATTCAAACCGAGCATCAGAATGGGGAAGAAAGGGGACTTAAGAGACTTAAGTGACATTGAACGTGGCATGGTTGTTGGTATTTCGTAAATTGCTGATCTACTGGGATTTTCACGCACAACCATCTCTCGGGTTTACAGAGAATGGCCTAAAAAAGTGAAAATATCCAGTGAGCGGCAGTTGTGTGGACGAAAATGCCTTGCCGATATCAGAGTTTAGAGGAGGCTGTTTGTTACAACCAAGGTATGCAGAATACTGTCTCTGAGCGCACAACACATCAAATCTTGAAACAGATGGGCTTCAGCAGCAGAAAACCACATCAGGTGCCACTCCTGTCAGCTAAGAACAGGAATCTGAGGCTACAATTCGCACAGGATCACCAAAAATGTACAATTGAAGATTGGAAAAATGTTGCTTGGTCTGAGGAGTCTCGATTTTAGCTGCGACATTCAGATGGTAGGGTCAGAATTTGGCGTAAACAACAGGAAAGCATGGATCCATCCTGCCTTGTATCACCGGTTCAAGCTGGTGGTGTAATGGTGTGGGGGATATCTTCTTGCCATGCTTTGAGCCCCTTAGTACCAATTGACCATCGTTTATATGCCACGGCCTACCTGGGTATTGTTGCTGACCATGTCCATCCCTTTATGGCTACAGTGTACCCATCTTCTGATGGCTCCTTCCAGCAGGATGATGCACCAAGCTCAAATCATCTCAAACTGGTTTCTTGACAATGACAATGAGTTCACTGTATTCCAATAACCTCCACAGTCCCTAGATCTCAATCCAATAGGGCACCTTTGGGATGTGGTGGAACGGGAGGATGTGCAGCCGACAAATCTGCAGTGGGAAATGAAATAAAGAATGGCAAAAACGGCGCTGCCAAAAAGGTGCTGAGTGCAAGCTATAAATAAGGTGATCACTGTGCCAAAAGCTTGTGAGTAAAAGTGCAAAAGATGTAAAGTAGAACCAATTGAATCCCATAATTGAATATTGTGGGGGGAGGGGCACAGCCCCGTCTGAGATCCAGCTGGGTGTATAGATGTATATGTTATAGGCTGAAGACAATGACTCTGCCTATATGAGTTGTCAAAAAATGGAATGCAGTGCGTCCTCAACAAATGTGGAAAGCAAAAAGCCAATAGCAGACAATAACACAGTCCTTATAGCAATACTATATTAGGTATCTTTAGCAGGAGGTTTGCCCAGAGGTGTCCTGTATGTAATGTGTTAACACTGCTCCGTGAACTCCCCTGCCATGATAGATCACAAATGCTGGGAGAGCTTACTCGGAGGTGCCCTACTAAGGTTTTGTTACTCCGTGTCACGACCCGCGTGCATCCGAAGGGAGAGAGAAAAGCCACATGTATGGTATCTTAGGACTTTGTAGGCGCACTTGTGCCGATAATACTTGCGGTTGGGAGAAGTCAGATACAGTGTTCACCATCAACCGCTGCGTGAATGCAGACGGAAAGATCCCGATATCCCGTGTTAAACAATGGTGGGTGTGCGTCGTGACGTCTCAGGCTCCGTCTTACGCGTTTCGTCTTCGGAGGCAACAAATCTGCAGTAACTGCATTCTTCAATCATGTCAGTATGGACCAAAATCTTTGAGGAATATTTCCAGCACCTGGTTGAATCTATGCCATGAAGAATTAAGGCAGTTCTGAAGGCAAAAGGGGGTCCAATCCACTACTAGCAAGGTGTGCCTAATAAAGTGGCCAGTGAGTGTATATACAGTGCAATATCCTAATTACAGGTTATTACTAGAAAACTATGTGAGGCACACTTAGACTTATTAGGCACTCAACACAATTTTGTAAAATGTAACAAATGTTAATAATACATAAACTTTGAAATCTTGTAAAAAGTTGTGAGACATTAGAGAAGGTCCCTGGGCGGGTGTGGAATTGCACCTACAGGGTGAGAAGTGTGGACGCCGATGACCTGGGAAGTAATGATCAAACTATATACCAAAAACAAAGGAGTTTGTATAATCTGTCAAATTCATATAATAAGGGCTTGCTAGTTGTGCATCATTCAAGAGCGCATTGATATTTGAAATCCTAATTTACAAACAAAGGGGAAGCCTTGCATTCAGGACCTCATATTACATGCCCAGGATATGGATAAACCTTGCTCAAAACACCATGGATTTCTTGATGATGACAGGGTGCCTCTGCCTATAAACCCGCTCAAGCACCCACTGTTTCTACTGCGCACCAAAATACTCACACCGCGTGCCAAGATACTCCAAGTGGCTAAAGAGTTATTTCCCATCTTCATTTACAATAAATTCATTATTAGCGGACACAAATACTTTATTTCTTGCACAATTCTTCTAAACCTAAAAGATAAAACTGCACTAAAATAATAAATAAAGCTGTGTATGAATGAGGCATTGGGGCTCATTCACATAGATACTGTGACCTGTATAGTGCAAACCAGATTTTCTTTTTTTATGTGGCTGGAGCTGTGCGCAGGCAGCCTATGTTATGATATAGGGATGTAGAAACTGTACAGACACAGCAACATGGGCACATTCATAGGCGTGCGCACAGGGTGTGCCAGGTGTGTCTGGGCACATCCTAATGACCCTGTGCTGAGCAGATTACCCCTGCTGCGGAGGCTGCAGAGAAAGGGACCAGGGAATGTCAGTCCTTTGTATCAAAAGTGAGAAATCAGGGGACTTTTTAGACTCCTGATATTTCACAAAAGCCCCCCAATAAAAAAATATAATGAAAAGCGTTAAAAAAATGTTATTAAAATAAATAAAAAAAAAAACGTTAAAATAATAAAAAAAAAATCTTATATAAAAATGTTATTAAAAAAATAACCCCCCGAAAACACTTTATAGTCCTCAGATTTTTCAGGGGACTAAAGAGTGAAAACTATGTTTCCTGACTGTAAGGGACCAGGGAAAGAGACGTCGGAG
>BLSH010084754.1:393898-404928 GCA_018402905.1 Glandirana rugosa | reverse complement strand
CTAATGGCATGGCTGTGATTGGCCAGTGCATCATGTGACCCAGCCTCTTTATAAGCTGGAGTCACTTAGTGCTGCAGTCACATGCTCTCTGAGACTCTGACTAGTGTAGGGAGAGGAAGCTGCCAGCGCTGTGAGGGACAGATTGCAGATATTATAACATCTCATCCTGCATTACAGAACGATCTGATTGGGAATAATTAGAGATTACTACTACTGCTGCTCTGAGGGACAGATTGCAGATCTCACCCTGCATTACACAACAATCTGATTCTGGACTAATTAGAGATTTCTCATACTGCTGCTTTGAGTGACAGATTGCAGATCTCACCCTGCATTACAGAACGATCTGACTGCACTAGGTAGAGGCTTCTGCTTAGAGCGACAGATTATTGTTCTAAAATCATCTCCTAGTTCTATAGGCTCAGGTTCCAGCTGTTGCTGTAAGGGACAGATTATTGTTCAAAAATGTACTACTCTAAAAATATATACTTTATTAGGGACTACAACATTTAGAAAAATGTAAGCAAAAGCAAGATACACACCTCCACCCACCACTAAAAATGACAATGTTGTCATTGTTCCTCAACGTTATAGACCTCCTTATCTTCTTGTTATGTTTATTGCTATATCAATAAATGTTTTCTTGTTAGCTCTGGAATACTGTTGGTGGGTCTGGAGCTTTAGTGACCTATTCATTTGCTGAGTCCAGACTCTAGTTCATATTTTAGAATTGACAAGGTTGTAATTTTTAGTGGTGGGTAGAGGTGTGTATTTTGCTTACCATTTTCTAAATGTTGTAGTCTCTAATAAAGTATATATTTTTACAGTAGAACATTTTTGGGGTCGCATTTAGTGCCCTCTTGTTTTTGGGGTCTTTCCCCCTAATACACAATACCTTGCCTGACCACATTGTTTAAAAAACAGCATAGTATACATAGTATGACCAAACGTTTGTGGACACCTTACCATCACACTTATATAAGCTTGTTGGATATTTTATTCCCAAATAATGGGCATTAATATGTACTGGGTCTCCCCCACTTTGCAATTATAACAGTCCCTGCTCTACTAAGAAGGATCTCCACAAAATGTTAGTGTGTTTGGTGGAAATTTGTGCCCACCCACCCAAAAGAGCATTTGTAAGTGCAGGTACTGTTGTTAAACAAGACATGGATTGTCCCAATCCAAACCCCAATTTGTTTGACTGCCTCCTACGCTGTCTACTTTTACATGATCCCTGAAACCCGGTCTCTTCAGAGAAGCCTATCCTGCCCCATCTAACAGCTGTACTTTAATTTTCTCCATCAGCTCATCCCCACAATTATTAACTTTTGTATCACTTGACCCTCCTTTTTTAGATTTTGAGCAGGGCCCTCTAATTTCTCCTATATTTAATTGTAATGTAACCGTACTGTCTCCAGTGTTAAGTTTGACATCAAATTTTGATTTAGTTTTATTCATTGTCTCTGAATTCATCTGAATTTTTAGTTTTAGTCGTATTTTAGTAGACTAAAATCTCCAGTACATTTTAGTCAACTAAAATCTAATGAATTTAGTTCAATTGTAATGCATCATTTACACATTTCTCTATTTTTTTTCTCTCTAGTAATTTCCAAAGTCATTATACACTCCTGGAGTAAAAATCTAATATCATGTTATTATTTATGGTATTACGGATTGAACATGCACTACAGACACAGATTTAGCCATTGTGATATATTACATCTTTATAAATAAATCAAGTTTCAGAAACAAATATTGTATTTTGTCAAAGAGAACTGCAACTTTAAAATACAAAAAAAAAAAAAAAAACTGTAAACTCTATAGGCTGCTGTGGCATTACACATTACCTGAATATATTACCAACATTAAATATTAAGAAAAAAAATAAGAAAAGCCTTTTTCTTTTTTTTTTTCTTTCAGCGGCTTAGTAGATGCTCCCTACTTATTCTTATGTGGTAGTGCAGTGTTAATTTTGACTTCAAATTTCAATTTAGTTTTAATTATAGTCTTTTGACAAAAGTGCCATTTTAGTTTTTTTTTTTAAATCAATAGTCAAGTTTATTGAGAATAAAAGTTGCAGAACATAGAATGTTGACATACATTGCATCCATGATAGTTTATCATAGCCAGTACATATCAAACGGAGTGGTGAAGTGTTACATATGTCTTACAGTGCTGCTCATACCTGGTTAACATCAACAGGGCAGCATGGTCACCGTTTTTACCGTACTTGCTCTATTCATTATGGCATGTATCTAAGCTGGACAACCATCTGTCCCAGATTCTGGAATATGTAAGGGGACATCCCCAATGTTCATATATGATCTTCTTGAAAGGTAGGGTAGTGTTAACTTCCCTCATCCAGTCCTGTAATGTTGGGGAATTGGGTTTTCCTAACTAGGAATACCATTTCCCTAAGGAATGTGGGCGTGTATTTGTCGGTGTCTACATTTGGTAGCAAACCCAGGAGGCATAGTTTGGGGTCTAGAGTGGCAGGGGATCCCATGTCATCGTGTAGGAATTGTATTGCCTGGGTCCATAGGGTCTGGACTTTGGGGAAGGACCATATCATATGGTAGAATGTGCCCATCTCAAGGTCATATCTGGGACACATAGAGCTGCTGTCAGGTTGGTATTTGGCCAGTCTTTGGGGGCCATTTTAGTTTTAGTCGTTTATTAGTTATCTAAATTGTTTTAATTTTAGTTGTATTTTAGTTGACTAAAATAGTGCTAATTTAGTAGTTCAAAATATTGTCGGCAACAAAATTATCACTGGCGGTCTTCCTTTATATAGTAAAGTGCTGTGCAAATTGTTGGTGCTATATAAATCCTGTATTATTATTATTATTATTATACAGGATTTACTGTATATATCGTCAATAGTAATTTAGTCGACTAAAATAGTGCTAATTAAGTCGACGAAAATATTTTCATCAACGAAATTAACACTGGTGGTCTCCCTTTATAGTGTAAAGCACTGTGCAAACTGTTGGCACTATATAAATCCTCTATTATTATTATACAGGGTTTATTTAGCACCAACGGTTTATGCAGTGCCTTTCAATATAAAGGGGGACACTACTATTACAATACAATTAAATATAGAAGGAATGGGAGGGCTCTTAATAATAATAATAATAACGCAGAATTTCAGTTCATCCCATAGGTGTTCAATAAGGTTGAGGTCAGAGATCTCTGCAGGACACTTCACACCAAACTCATCTTACCATGTTTTTACGGAGCTGGCTTTGATCGCAGGGGCACAGTCATGCTGGACTAAAAATGGACTTCTCCAAACTGCTGGAAGCACACAACTGTCTAAAATGTCCTTGTATGCAGTAGTAATAATTAAACCCAACACAAGAAATATCTGAAACCAATCTTTTGGCCACACAGTGTAGGTGTCATGGTCAGGTGATCCCAAACTTTTGGCTATTTAGTGTACCTTTAGCAATTCCTATTTAAAATGATCTAGTGTTGTCAACCTCCCGCAGCATTTTTTACTGGCAAAACATGGAAAATTTACTGGTGGAGCACATTTTTTTAATGACAACCTGAAAATGACAGAACTTCTTTTAAAAATGAAGACAATTGATATTTAATATGGGAACACAGACAATACCCATAACAATTACTTTGCCTGGTTTACACTTAAAAAGTCATCACAGAATGACAAATCATCAGCCCCTGAAAGTTACAGACAGTTGTAAAAATCACTGATTTTTACAAACTGTCCGTAAATTTACTGATGGTTGGCAACCCTGTTCAGATCTTACCATCTCTCTGTGTGTCTTTCACTAGAAGTTGGACAGCATTTTGCAGATGCTGTCTAATTAAATTAGCTTAAATATTATTAGATAAGCAGAAATTTTTACTGTACTTCAACAGGCTAGTGCATTTTACTTACCTGTAGCTGTGAAGCTCAGGAACAAGTAGATGGATAAAGTCACAGTTGGAAAAAGTGCTTTCATTATTCTTCACTGAAGAGTCCACATTAAAAATTGAACTACGTATCTAGATAACTAGAGGAAGAAAATAGAAGTGCAGGTAGAAGACATATATATGTTCAGAGGAAGAAACTCTTAGACATCCCTCACATCACCTGACCACAAAGAAATGGTACAGATGTTCTGCTGAAAATGTAAGTAGGCATTGAACAACAGGTGTCTTTATTTATAGATGAGACTTCCCTACATTCATGATTAAAATCAAAACTTTTTCTAGACGAAATGGGGAAGTACAATAATATCTATTAGGTTGTAATTCTTGTTTGTTATGGGGGAGAGGTTCCCCTCACTTTCTGTGTGGTCACAAGTACAAGCGAGGGGAAAGTATCCCAAGTGAAGACATAGACAGCATTACCAATTACCAATCGGCTCCTTCCATGGGCGTCCGCAGAAATTTTTTCAGGGGGGGGCATCATTTTAAGGTCACCCATGCTATGCCGCTTTTTGACATTATCACATTATCAAGGTCAGAGACTGCAGACATAGTACAGGAGATGGTCAGAGACTGCAGACATAGTACATGAGATGGTCAGAGACTGCGGACATAGTACAGGAGATGGTCAGAGACTGCAGACATAGTACAGGAGATGGTCAGACACTGTGGACATAGTACAAGAGACAGTCAGAGACTATGGACATAGAACAGGAGATTGTCAGAGACTGCAGACATACTACAGGAGATCGTCAGAGACTGCAGACATACTAAAGGAGATCGTCAGAGACTGCAGACATACTACAGGAGATCATCAGAGACTGCAGACATAGTACAGGAGATGGTCTGAGACTGTGGACATGGCACACAAGACGATCAGAGACTTCATACATAGCCAAAGAGGATAAGGACCTAGTGGGCAACCCCCGATCCGATCCCTGATTCCAGGGGGGGGGCAATTGCCCCCCCTTGCCCCTATCTGTGGACATCCATGGCTCCTTCCCTTCCTCCAGTTGCCCAGTCAATTCATGCTCTAGTGCAGTGGTTCTCAACTCCGGTCCTTGGGACCCACCAACAGGCCATATTTTAAGTATTACCTTGGGGAGATGCAGACTAGAATACTGCAATCACTGAGCAGCAAATTATATCACCTGTGATGTATTTCAGTTATCCTGCAAACCTGGCCTGTTGGGGGGTCCCGAGGACCAGAGTTAAGAACCACTGCGTAGGTAGAGGAATTGATTACAATTGTGACTGGCAAAAGTCTACCACCTATGTGACCAAGAGGAAGTTTCTTCTGCTGAGAGCTCTCGAGTGTCTCCTATAAGTGAATCTGATCTACAAGCATGTCTTATAGCTCAATGAATAATGTAAATTTAGAAAAATAAATAATTTTAGTCGGCCATCTTCTCAAGGTTACCAGCCTTGGTGAAGGGGACTGTTTCTAACTGCAGAAAAGCATTGGATGTTTAGTTTTTTGTTTCATTTTAATTATGAATTAAAATATGTTCTTTTCGAACTCTAAGGGGTCTATTTGTAAAAAAAATAGCATAGCCATTCATCGAGTGAATTTGCATGTACATTCACTTTGTGTGGATGTTCTTTAGGCTATTCTCTCTGGATGGAGCTGAGAAGTATAAGAAATGCATACAGCCTTGTAACAAGAGATACAATGTAATAATTTTAGAGAACACTATCTATAGGGCAGTGGTCTCTAAACTGCGGCCCAGGGGGGCAAATGTGGGGCTTTTCCTGCCTTTATACGGCCCTTGGGGCACTATTGACACCAACAATGGGCATCATTCTTACTTCTGACATCAACAATGGGGCATAATTCCTGCTACTGACATCTAAAATTGAGCATTATTTCTCCAACTGACACCAATAATTTGGCACCATTCTCCCACTGACACCAATGGCAGGGCACCATACCTCACCCTATTACCAAAGATGGGGCACTATTTTACTATTTCCACTACAATTTCTACTCTCACTGGCCACAGTCCGGACCCCTTAAAGTCTGAAGGACAGTAAGCTGGCTCTTTATTTAGAAAGTTTGAATACCCCTGCTATAGAGAATTTAATAAACAGAACCTTTTCCCACTCTATCCAAAACAAAAAATAGACATTCTTGGCTCTAGTTTGGTTTTAATGTTTTGATAGTAGGTGTTATATTGGAAGTGCCATGCTATCTGCTTGTGTGGAGAGCTCCAATTGGTCATTAAAGTGTTCCTCTAGCCCAGGAGTCTCCAAACTTTTTAAACAGGGGGCCAGTGAACTGTCCTTCAAACTTTATGGGGGTCGGACAGTGGCCACTGGGAGTAGAATAGGTCCTGATGTCAGCGAGAAAAAAAAAACATCTTTGGTGTCAGTGGGAGGAATTGTGCCCCATCATTGGTTCCATTGCGCCCAATGTCATTGGGAGGAATTGTGTCCCATCATGAGGAGGAATTGTGACCCATCACTGGTGTCATTAGGCCCAATTATTGGTGTCATTGGGAGGAATTGAGCCCCATTATTGGTGTCATTGGGCTCAAATTGTTGGTGTCATTGAGAGGAATTGTGTCCCATGGCTGGTGTCACTGGGTCCATATGTTGGTGTCATTGGGAGGAACTGTGCCCCATCATTGGTGTCATTAGGCCCAATTGTTGATTTCATTAAGAAGAATTTTGCCCTATCCTTGGTGTCATTGGGAGGAATTCTGCCCCTTCACTGGTCTCAGCGTGGAGGAATTATGCCCCATTGTTAGTCTCAGTGGATGAAATAATGCCCCAAGGGCTGGATAAAAGCAAGCAAAGGACTGCATCTGGCCCCTGGTCCGCAGGTTTGGAAACCAAACAGGTGATGTTTAGCGCCTCTATAGTGTTTTCTTTAAGATCAAGGAGATTTCCCAGTGTCCCGTGATCTGGGACTATAATGTTAGTATAGTTAGCATTTTCACTTAACCCAGGAGCTCCCTTGAGAGTTTTGAATGTCTCCAGCAGCAATGAAAGAATGTTTCACAGTGACGTCAATTAATTGGAAACTAGAACTGCTGAGAAATTACAAAGTTTGGTTTTCAGATTTATGCAAAACCTGTGTTTCCGTTCGTTTTGTTGTAGCAATTGCCTGTACATGACAGCCAGGTGGTCATTCCTCAGAACTGTTTTCAAGGCACACCATATGCACTGTTTCAGCAGCTAAATCTGAGCAATAGGCAGATATAAAAGACACAAGGCCAATTTAGACAGGATACAATTAACCTACCAGCATGTCTTCTTTGGAGTGTGGTAGGAAACCCATGCAGGCACAGAGAGAACATTCAAACTCCAAGCAGGTAGTATCATGGTTGGAATTTTGATAGATGACCCTAGAACTGCTAGGCGGAAGTGCTAACCTATTTGCCACTGTGCTGCCTGCTTTGTTTGGGGTAGTCTTAGTCTTCTGACACCTCCTACAATGCTTATTCCCACCATCTGCATTATATCAAATGGAGCCTTTCCTAAAATGCATGTGTAGCAAAAATGTTTTGTTCTAGTTTTGCAAAGAGCAGGGAGGGGTAAAACCCCTTTTTGCCTTGGTTCACATTGATGCTACTTTGAAATCACTGCTACTTCACTTGGAGCAGCGCGATTTCAAAGTAGCAAGGTCAATGCAATTTCAGGTGCTACTTGATAGACATCTGTGTGGCTTCATGCACAGATGTCTATTGAAATCGCACCTGAAATCGGCAAAAGTAGTGCAGGAACTACTTTTGCAAATCATTGCGGTGCTGAAAAATCAGTGTTGCATTGATTGGAACAGTGCCATTGCTGCCAATAGGCTGAGATTTTTCATGCGATTTGCTCTCTCAAATTGCATGATAAATCACTCCAATGTGAACCTAGGCTTAAGCTAATATTTCTGCTGCCTGTGTCCTACTAAGAAAATGCTCCTCAACTTCCTAGCTTGAAAACACTACAAAAAATGAGAGAAAATCCGCTTTGTGGGCAAAATCGCAGCTATTTGAAAATGCAGCAAATTGTGCAAACAGAATCACGGGACGCCTGTCGCCCAAAAGAATTTCTTTTGGACAACAGGCGTCCTGCAATTCTGTTTGCGTGATTTTACCGCTAGCCATCGGGCGACAATCGTGGCAAAATCGTGCCATGATTTGGGTGCCATAAAAGTAACGGGATCGTAAGGGCGTCCCGCGAATGGCAGCATTTCCAAATCGTGTTCAGAACAGTGTTGCCAACCGCCAGTAAATTTACTGACAGTTTGTAAAAATCAGTGATTTTTACAACTGTCTATAAATATCAGGGTCTGATAATTTGTCATGCTGTGCTGACTTTTTAAGTTCAGTTATTTTTCAGGTTGCCAGTAAAAAATGTGCTCCGCCAGTAAATTTTCCATGTTTTGCCAGTAAAAAATGCTGCGGGAGGTTGGCAGCACTGGTTCAGAATCGCGGCAATTCTGCCCGCAAAACGAATGCCATGGTGTGAAATACACTTAGAAAAAACATAGGAGCTGCTTTTGCTGGCTCCCATCTGACAATGATGGTTGCCTGTTTGTATCTGGAGTCAACATTTTGAGTCATGCAGATGAAGAAAAAGGAGGGGTCAGAAGTGCTGGCGGGGGACCTAAGAAGAAAAGGAGGATCGGGTTTGCTCTGTGTAAAAACACTGCACAGAGCAGGTAAGTATAATGTTTGTTATTTTTAAAGAAAAACAACTGAAACGTTAGTATCATTTTAATTCTTAACTCCTGAGCTCCATACTTCATTTTGGTGACTTGGTGTATTGATGGCAGTGGGTGAGCCTGAGAGCCAGGCAACTAGCATTTGCATAAAGAGAGCTCAGTAATAGTACACCGTGGGGTTGCTTTACTAAAACTGGAGAGTGCAAAATCTGGTGCAGCACTGCATAGAAACCAATCAGCTTCCAGGTTTTATTGCCAAAGCTTAATGGAATAAACTAAAGTTAGACGCTGGTTGGCTACCATGCACAGATGCACCAGATTTTGCCCTCTCCAGTTTTAGTAAATCATTCCTTCTTGGGTTTCTTTCAGGCAAGATATCCTTTACATTTAGGATGTGTGGCTGTCACATGAGTTAATGCCATCTTGATTTCAGTGATCATACCACCCTCTTGTATGTGGGCAGCACTGCCAGTGACATTTGGCTGAAGATTCTGTCTAGTTTCACTACACTGTCTGTTTTAGTGGTTTAAATTCAGGACTTTTAGTTCCTTTTAATAAAGTATGTTTTCTTGTTCAATAAATGTTATTAAAGTTTCGCCAAATACAGTTCAAAGTAATTATTGTAGATAAGTATGTACACACACTCAGTTCATCAGTGCAATATTCTTTCAAATAGTTTTTATTGGGTTTATATGCTCAGCAGTACAAAATTTGTAATAAATACATGAAGATGCAGATACAAACACTGTTTTTCTTATCCAATATGCCTTTACCAAGTCGACAATTTTCAACTTCACTGTTGATCATACAATGCATATATCTCGCTAGAAACTTAAACTCAGTAAGTGGCTTTAGTTTAGATTCAAGGGCAAGGAATAAAGGAGCATAATTTCCAATAGGACGACTCCGGCTCTCCACCTGAGGGGTCACATCTCATCTAGAGTGCGAGTACCTGGGTCGCTCATGTCCCCGGGGACCCCCTTGGGAACATACTGTCCCCAGGGACTGGGCAGGCCCTGTAGACAAAACCCCAGGGGAGAGCCCGACGCACCAGACTATCAGCATAAGCTATATTATTCCACTATATTGTAAGTGCATAGTTATGAGAATGAGCCGTTAACTCTTTCATTAAAATATTCGGCTATATAGAGTAAATAACATAGTTCGGTTAAATAAGGCATAGAGAGAGGGATAGAAGTGAAAGGATAGATGAGAGCTAGAAAAGGGATGAAACAACAAGAAAAGAAGGAGAGAAAGAGAGTGCCATTATATAATTTAGGTTAGAAGCCTCTTGTAACCCATTATTTCAGAAGAATTTCTCATTCCAGTGGATAGCCATCTTCCCAAGCTCCCCACAACCAAGTAAAAAGGGGTAATTTTTGAGAATTCTTTGCGAAAAATCTTTCATACGTATATTGAGTTTGCGTTCTGTAAATCACTTCAGAAATGTTTGAGGCATTTTTGGATTTCCATTTGGAGGTAGTTTTGCTGTAATCAGGATATGGGTTATTAGTGGTCTAAACTACGGGGTGATTAAGTGTATGCCCACGTTCAAGAGCGCTAGTTTGGGGTTTGGCTTAATAATTAGGCCTGTAACTTTTGCTATCAGTTCAAAGACGCCTTTCCAAAAACTTTTTATGGCTTTACATCCCCATAGTATATGTAAAATGCTTCCTGTCCCTCCACATTCTCTCCAGCATAAGTTGGAGTCGGTCTTGAATATTTGAGAGATTCTTACGGGAGTTAAATATGTTCTATATAACATCAGTGCAATATTAATACAATCATTTTGTCTTTTCTTTTGGAAACGTTATGTTGTGTTATGTCTTTTTTCTTGTTTATGTTTTAAAAATTGTATAAAAAGAGTTTAAACAGCAATATTAATACAAGACCCACAGAACAATTATGGAGTCACAAAGTAATGCACGACCCTTTTCGAAAAGATACAGAATAAACATAGGCTTAGTAAAACATTAATTCTGATATCATCCCAATCATGGAAGCTGTACAATATGGTAGTCTAGAATTTGGAATTACTGTACATATCCAACTAAGGCTCCATTCACATCTGTGTGTTGGCGCTCCAAACGCGGCTAGCAAATGCACGTTTTATGCTTGTTTAATTTTGTCATGTGGAAAAATGCGTGACAAATGCACGAAAATGCGTGGTTAAAAAGCTTAACTCTCAAAAAGGTGCCAGAGTTCCTTTTGGTGTGTTTGTTGCGCATAGGGCAGCCCATTCATGTGTCTCGCAAAAGCAAGCAAAAAAAGACACTCAAATGTGAATAGGGCTTAAGGCCAACCACACATGCTGCAAATTTCTTTCCTGTAACCATGCAGAAATTTGCATGATTCCTCCATCAACACAGGCAGGGCTAACAGGGGAATTAGTAAATGTCTGCTCCTGGCGGGGGGGGGGGGGGGGGGG
>BLSH010084754.1:302479-314619 GCA_018402905.1 Glandirana rugosa | reverse complement strand
CATCGCAGTCACCAGACTTAAATCCGATTGAGAACCTCTGGTGGGACTTAAAGAAAGCAGTTGCAGTGCGCAAGCCTAAGAATGTGACTGAACTGGAGGCTTTTGCCCATGATGAATGGGCGAAGATACCCGTAGATCGCTGCAAGACACTTGTGTCAAGCTATGCTTCACGTTTAAAAGCTGTTATAACTGTAAAAGGATGTTGTACTAAGTACTAAGATTGAATGTCACTTGGGGGTTGAATAAAACTGATAATGATGTGAGCTCAGAAAAGACATTTGTGGTTATTTCATTATAAATGTTATGTTATATTTGTCTGACCTACACGTGCCTTTTTGATTTAATTGTAAGCAGGATGACTGAATGATCATAATCAATGTCAAACCGACCAAAACAATCAATTTCAGTGGGGGTTGAATAATTTTGAACACAACTGTACCTCCTGATTGAAGTGAATGGTTGAAAGATGTTCCATGATCCAGCTTCTGCTTCTCACAAGTTACCAGTGCAGGTGATTCCTGCAAAAGTTTAGCTGTTGATTTAGTGTTATACGCCTATAGATATTATGGAGATCATAGATCTTCAGGCGTTCTGTTGTGTATTCTACACATACTTTTGCAATGATGACCTGATGATCCCCCTGTATGCTCCCCAACTGCAATGTACATTGTAATGTATACCTTGATTGGAGTATGTACCATGTTTTTCTTAGCAACACCAATAAAAAAGTTTGAACAGAAAAATGTTAATTTCATATATTTTGTCTTGTGGGTGTCTTTCTGGTATACCTTGCAAAATTGGAATGTGACACCTTTCATTATAGCCAAATAATAAAGACCTTATAGATGTAGTGCCCAATGATTGTATTTGCAGACTTATCAGCAGTATCCTTAGCCTGTCTTTGAGATCTAAACCATGGCGTGCAATAGAACATGAGGCCATTATAAGTGTAGCACCCTCTAGTGTGCTACTAGTGTGAGTGTCAGCAAATTTATGTTCTGACTCATAATTAACTTTTGAGTCTAAATTGGGTTAAGGTTTTACAGCAGGTCAGTCTGGATGACTCACACAGGCAGGCCTCTGGTGATTCCCCTGGTTTTAGAAGTTTGGAGAAAGTTCTAGAAGTTAGTGGATGGAGGCCAGGAGAGTTGATCTGCATACTTAAGGGAACATGGCCAATTCCCTGCCTGGCAGGATGGCTAAGCCAGCCCTTAAATATGGATGAGTCAGGCCAGCAGGAGAGTTGGGTGGAAGATGGAGTGCTGAAGAGACTGTTCTGGGTGTGGTCTGGGGGCTCTTCTGGAGCTCCAGCTGGCTTGGGAGGATCCTGACAGAAGTGCAGTATGAAAGGAATCTTACCTAAGGAGCAGCAGGAGTAAGGAGGACAGTGTGAGTACATCAGCACACCCAGGGATGCACAAGGAAACAGACTGCCACATGCAGCAAGCCTTTCTGAAAAACGGTGTTGTGCTCAATCTCTCTTTCCCCTTGCCCTGGGAGCAGGGCTGGGACAAGGGGTGGGTAGGAGGTCCTGCCATATAATGCGAGGTGGGGGGAGAATGCTGCGAGGAGATTGGGGGTGGGGGGTTAGAGGAGCGTCGTAAGAGGGGGGTGGAGCGTAATAGTAAGCATTGTTCTAGGAAGGTAAATTTGGGGGAGGGTGTTAGGAGTAGTGATTGAGGGGGATATGTGTTGGGAGAGGGGATGGCGGAAGATGATTTGTGCTAGGAGAGGTGATATGGTAGAGTAAGGAGGATAATTAATTTTTTTGGAGGGGATTTGTGCTGGTAGGGATGATTGAGGGGTATTTGTGCTAGGAGGGGAAATTTGTGGGGGGGGGGTTGTGCTAGGAGGGGAGGGGTCATTTTTTTGGGGGGAGGGCATTTGTGCTGGGGGATTTGGGGGATGGGGGTCAAAGATTTGTGCTGGGAGGGGGATTTTTGCTGACACATAACGCTCATACATCTTGGGGTGTTAGCGCAATTTGGCATGTTTGCCCTGAGCTCTAGATGACCTTGTTCCGGCACTGCCTGGGTGATCTTCAGAACACCTGGGTGGGCTGGTGAAAAAGCAGCCAGGTGGGCTTGTAGGTCCTGCAGACAGTAGAGCTAGGATCAGTGTCTACAGTGGAGTTGGAGATACTCTGGTGTGCAGCCTACAACACTTTGTGCTACTTTCTAAGGGAATGAGAGTTCCTAGTCCTTAAGGGGCTTTTTGCAACTTCGATTATTAGAGGCTTTTAGTATTCAGGAGGAGGATAGTTCTGGAGTGTGTGCATAGGGAGGACATTATTGTCGCAATTAAGCTAGGAATTCCATATTTCCTATTCCCCATCAAAGTTATTACCCCTAATAAACAACAAAAAAAAACAGCTCAAAGGCTGTTCCTTGTGCCTTTATGAAAGTGGAGAATGTCTGTTGCCTGGCTGTGCAGGAGTGGTGAAATCAGTCCCAGGAATATGCATTAAGAGTATCTAATCCCAAAAAAAAAAGTAATATATTGTGGCTTATCAGTCTTCAGATGTGTTGGAAACATTAGTTTTATTTATTTATTTATTTTTGCAACATTAGTTTTCACTTTTCAGGCTAAAAACATTTTCAGCAAGTACAGAAAATACCTGTTGGTCTTGCCAGAAATGCAGTGTTCTTGTTACTTTTCATGAGCTCATTTGGACTCTTGCCTAAACTAAACTATGAATCCCTTTATGCCCCAAATAATGGAGATGAACAAAGGTAGAAGTTTAAAGTTTAAAGTTGAACTCCAGCAATGATCTGTATTACATACCTACAGGGGTCCAGCTTGGCATAATCTAAGCATGCGTATCTTGTACCTGATGGAACACCGGGGAATCTGGAGACCGCTTTAGTTACGGAAAGAAGTTCACCTTCCCCCTCCCTCTCGGCAATCTTCTGGGACACGTCACAGGTCCCAGAAAATATGCCGGCCATTCACAAGGTGCAGCGCGACTCGGGCATGCGCAGTGTGCGCCCAGCATTGAAGCCGAAGCCGGGTGCACAGATTTGTGATTCCGGCGCTGTCGAGGGGAGGGGCAGAAGAGCAAGCCCTTGGGCAACCGCCAGGGCTGCTCATAGAAATCGCGGGGCCCCATACAGACTATTTGACAGGGCCCCCCCAAGAAAGTATTAAAGCTATATTTCGCTAAAAATAAAATAAAACTATTAGCAGACACAAATACAATATAACTCACAGAATTCCTGCTAAATCTAAAAGATAAACTGAGTTAATAAATAAAAATGATGAGATGAGTAAAATATGCAGGCTCCGGGATCAGAGGGACAGAGGGAGGGAGAGAAAAAAAAAGTTAAGCTCCATGCACACTGGGCTTAAAAAAACTCCAGTTCAATTGGCAGAAAAAAACGCTCATATAGAACATTTTTTGTACAAAGTTTAGACGAGTTTTGGAGAACCAGAAGGGTTTTTTTTCTCTCTTAAACCTTGAGCTTAAAATACGCCTGTAATCGTCCTAATGTGTATGGACACATAGGATAACATTGAGCTGCTTCTACAGGAAAAACACTAAACTCCTCTAGAAGCAGCATTTTTTTTTTAAGCCAGTGTGCATGGAGCCTCCAGTGAGAGGAGGGGGGCCCACACAGGGAGGGGGATTAGTGAGGGACAACTATCTCTTTCTTAGCAGATAAAAGCTTGTAGCAAGGGAGAGGGAAGGAGAGCAACTTTCATCTGCTGGAGGAAAAGAGACACAATTGTCATCTGTCACTAATCCCCCCCTGTGTGGGCCCCCCCGTGTGCTCCAGGGGGTACAACCAGGGCTGGTTGTACCCCCCTATCAGCGGCCCTGGCGACCGCATCGCTAGAGCGTGGGACAGGTGAGTGTCCAATTGTTAAAAGTCAGCAGCTACACTTTTTGTAGCTGCTGACTTTTACCTGGGCAGAACTCTTTAATGCTTTAATGCGATCTTCCAGGTCCTGCTGGAGTTTTATGGTAGTGGTTTCCCCTCTGCACACTGACGGCGGGGTGTTGTTTGTAAGGCACTGCACTGTATTTTTCCTTCAATGAATGCAAGACATTCTCTAATTGTACAAGGTGGAGATCATGATGTCACAAACCATCCTCTCCACATAGAAAATAAAGCAAAAAGAAACCTGGAAAAAAAGAAAATGTATGCAGCCACCCCACCTAAGCATTGGTAAGCTGCAATAAAACATTTCTGTTTTGGGATTTAGATATGCTTCAAAGTAGAGGTTCCCAACCCCCAGCCCTTGGACCAGTACCGGTCCGTGGCCTGTTAGGAACCGAGCCCCAAAGCAGGAGGTGAGCGACGGGCGAGCAAGTGAAACTTCATCTGAATTTAGAGCCATTCCCCATCGCTCCCCCACTGCCTGAGCTCTGCCTCCTGTCAGATTAGTGGCAGCATTAGATTTTCATAGGCGCCTGAACCCGAATGTAAACTGCGCATGTGAGGGATCTAGGTTGCTCACTCCTTATGAGATTCTAATGCCTGATGATCTGAGATGGAGCTGAGGCAGTATTGCTAGCGGTGGGGAGCGGCTGCAAATACATATTATCATTAGCAGAGTGGTTTGACTGCACAAAGACCATAATAAATCAATTGCTTGCAGACTCATATCAAAACCCTATCAGTGAGTGGCAAGTGACAAATAAGCTGCATCCGGTGGCAGGTTTTATAGTGGCAAGTGAGCATCTTACTTCAATTGTAAAGTAGCATCTAGTGCATCCCATCACCTTTAAATGGGACCGGGACCGTCTAGCTGCAGGAAAACAAGCTTGAGGTTCCCACTAATTCTCATTATGAAGGGTTGTATAATTATTTCAATATATATTACAATGTAACAATATTAGAAATAAAGTGCACAATAAGGCTCCTTACAAATGGGGAGTGCTCCATTGGAGTCACCAATTCATCAGGGAATCTGTTCACTGATCCCTGCTAAGTAGGCGGATAGCTGGTTCATGTCCACTCTTCTTATGATGACTGCCATTCGATCCAATCTGCCAGGTTTAGATCAGATTTTGGCAGGTATCAACGGACACATGCCCCTTTGATACCCACCCCTCCATAGAGGAGACTGAAGGGTTCGGTCGGGTCTGCCTGATAAACTGAGCTTGAATTATCCCGAAACTATCCCCCATCCCATCCCCTTCCCTGTACGTGGAAAAATTGTCATCCACAAACCCAGTCCCTGGTGCCAAAAAGGTTAGGGAACGCTGCTTTAAATTGTACTAAACCCTAAACACCAGTGCTCTTGCTCCCTTGGCATTACCGTTGATTGGAGCTGTTTATGTGAGAGCAATGATCTGACTCTCCTACTTGCTTTGTGTGAGAGCAATGGTCCGACTCTCCTCAAAGCTGCAAAATTATGCTTAGACATTAACATTTGTTTTACCCTTAAGCACAAAGGGGTTAATTTAGAGGGCTATGAAGCCAAAGCATAAGCTTGATAGCCATATAACCAATATTCTCTAATGCACTGTTCAGCAAATACAGCCTACATAATTTTCTTACAACAGATAATCTTTAAAGTTTGGGTTTAGTTTAGTTTTGGTAGAGTTTTGTACCACATTGGTCATTGATAAACAGAAAGTTTAGGGAAATTATATCCTTCAATGACTATCTTAGGGTATTAAAGATGCACGCTTTTTGGACCCATTAACAACTTCCCGACCAGCGCCGTAAATAGGCGGCGGTCGGGTTTGAGCGGCTGTACCGGGACATAGCCTGCTATCCCGGTATAATTTTTTAGAGCAAGCGGTCGGCTATCCAGGGGTGACGACCGATCCGGCTCCGGAGCCGCTCGGTCGTTACCCCAGGAGGCGGGAGGGACGCCCCCCCCCCCTTCCACCGCTCTTCTCCGGCCTCCCGTCCCACCGGGAGACCGGAGCGACGATCCGGCGCGTCCGCTGGCTGGAAGGAGATTGGGTCTCCTTCGGCAAATTCCGGAAGCGACGTCACAACGTCACTTCCGGTTTACACGGCGGCTAACGGCGCCAAATTTAAAAAAAAACGACAGTATTCAGAATCGCCATTTTTGGCAATCTGAATACTGTGAAGTGCAAAGGAGGGATGGGGGGTCTTTTAGACCCCCCGGCCCTCCAAAAAGAGTACCTGTCACCATATATTACTATCACAAGGGATGTTTACATTCCTTGTGATAGCAATAAAAGTGATCAGATTTTTTTTTTTAAAGGAACAGTGCTAAAAATAAATAAATAAATAAATAAAATAAAAAAAATAATAAAAAAAAAAAGATTTAAATCGCCACCGTCCCCGCGAGCTCGCGCAGCAAAGAAAACGCATACGTAAGTCGCGCCCGCATGTGAAAACGGTGTTCAAACTACACATGTGAGGTATCGCCGCGATCGCCAGAGTGTGAGCAATAATTCTAGCAAAAGACCTCCTCTGTAACTCTAACCTGGTAACCGTTAAAAAATGTTAAAGCGTCGCCTATGGAACTTTTTAGATACCGGCCTTTGTCGCCATTCCGCGAGTGCGCGCAATTTTCAACCGTGTCATGTATGGTATCTATTTACTCGGCGTAACATCCTCTTTCACAATATGGAAAAAAATTGGGCTAACTTTACTGTTGTCTTATTTTTTAACTCAAAAAAGTAAAATTGTTCCAAAAAAATCGCGCTTGAAAGACCGCTGCGCAAATACCGTGTGACAAAAAGTATTGAAACAATCGCCATTTTATTCTCTAGGGTGTTTGAAAAAAAATATATATAATGTTTGGGGGTTCTAAGTAATTCTCTAGCAAAAAAAAAATGTTTTTAGCTTGTGACCACCAAATGTAAAAAAGTGGCCCGGTTGGTAAGTGGTTAAGTCCCTTCCTCTGGCTCTATTAAATTCTGAAAATGGTTCAGAAAACCACATATTTATACACAGAGTTAGGAAGGAGATCAATAAAACCTATTTTTCATAGCTATTGTAAACAGTTAGGCTATTTAGATAGTAATCAGGGCTTATGAGTATTGCTGTAATAAGTGACTAGGGCATAAGACGTCTAACCACCAGTGGCGGCTGGTGTTTTTTGTTTGGGGGGGTAAACAATGTACCCACAGCCACGTCCGCAGTTGGTCAGGTCACCCGATTCCGCATTTCAAGACCCGCTTCCTGATTGACCTGGAGGAGAATCAGTGTGACAATAGCACATATTCCTTCGCTATTGTCATACAATTGGGGGGGCTCAGGCTCTAATCACGTGCTTAAAAAAAAAACCCTCCATTGGAATCCATGCCTCAAGCGCCCTGCATGTAGATTAGGGGGCTGGACAGATGGATGGGGGGGGGGGGCAGCGTCCCTGTGCCCCTAATGGATGGGCTGCCACTGCCAACCGCATTTCTCAAATTTGTCGGTGACAGTGAAATCCCCATACACTTTTGATCATAGGCTCATATGTAAACAGGCATTATTGTCAAAGGCCATATTAAACTCACCATGGCACAAACAATTCCTGTCATTTATTTGGACCACAGTCTAAAGTTTCACCTTTTGTATAAAAATATGCATTTCCATTCCAGCTTCTCTTTTATGATATGAGGTTCCCCATCAGTACCATAATCTGTAGAACACTTATGTTATGCAAATGTATATAGACACAGTATATACTGTATAATACTGGGTTTTGGAATTGGTCTTTTAAAGTTTATATTTGGGGTGTTTATTTTGTTGCCGGAGCCTTTTTTAAGTTTGGGGTGCAGCATAAACTTGTTGCTGCTGAACAGTTTTTGGAGCTGCCCTTTGTTTTTGAGATGAACATTTGAGTTCTGCTATCGCTTTTATAAGAGTAGTTCTATATTGTTTAACCACAATCCTTATTAGTGTTTGATGATGCCTGCCATTCAGTTTCAGTGTTCAGGCACTATTCTAATTTGTGAACCAAGTCTTGCAATGCCTTGTGAATGCAGTCATAACTGTGAAGACTGTTGCTCTTTAACCGCTTCCAGACCGCCCCACGTACATGTACTGCGGCAGGGCGGCCCTTCAGCGTGAAATCACGTACCTGTACGTCATTTCTATTTGTGGTTCTGGGGCACGTGCTCTGCCGACAACCCGCTCCCGCTGTGATTGGACACCTCGGGAGCCAATCAGCGGGTCCGGCGGTCCCAATGTTCACTGGCACCCCGCGATTTTCCAGAGAGAAGCACAGTGGCTGTCTGCCTATGTAGACAAGGCAGATCGTCGTTCTGTAGGGGGAGATGTAGATTCTGTGTTTTTGCTAACCAGTCAAAGCATCACCAACACAGTTAGCAAGCACTCCCAGGGAAAACATATAACCAGTGCCATTTGTACAGTGTACAGTGACGGTGTTTATTTTTTAGCACTGATCAATGTATTGGTGTCACTGGTCCCCAAAAAAGTATCAAAAAGTGTCACTTAGTGTCCAATTTGACTGCTGCAATGTCACAGTCCCATTATAAGTAGCTGATCGCTGCCATTACTAGTGAAAAAATAAAAAATAAAAATTCCATAAATAGGTCATATAGTTTATAGACGCTATAACTTTGTGCAAACCAATCAATATATGCTTATGGGGATTTTTTATTACCAAAAATACGTTGCAGAATACATATTGGCCTAAACTGTTGAAAAATTAGATTTTTTTGTATTGGGTATGTTTTATAGCACAATGTAAAAAATATAGTTTTATTTCAAAATTGTGCCCGCCACACGCTCCCTGAGTGACTCGATGTCCGCCGGCAACTCGCGATGCCCTGTTACAGAGCCAGAACTGGGAATCGCCGATGTAAACACGGCGGTTCCCTGTTCTGACAGGCGGCATGCCAGAGATCTACTGATCTCTGTCACTGGGATCAGTTAGATCTCTGGTGCCCCTGCCAGCCCAACCCCCTCAGAGTTAGAACACACCTAGGGAACACAGTTAACCCCTTCAATGCCCCCTTAGTGTTAACCCTTTCACTACCAATGACATTTACACAGTAATTTGGGGATATTTAAATTTCTGATCGCTGTATAAATGTCATTGGTCCCAAAAAAGTGTCAAAAATGTCCAACATGTCTGCCCCAATATCACAGTCCCAATAAAAATCGCAGATCGCCGCCATTACTAGTAAAAAAAAAAAAAAAATTGTAAAAAGCCAGAAATTAATTCTCATGGTTTGTAAAACTTTTGCGCAAACCAATCAATAAACGCTGATTGCGATTTTTTTTTAACAAAAATATGAGGAAGAATATAAATCGGCCAAAACCGTTAAATAAATTTGTTTTTTTATATATTTTTTTTTTGGATTTGTATTTTAGCAAAACGTAAGAAATGTTTGTTTTTTTTGCAAAATTGTCGCTCTTTTTTTGTTTATAGCGGTGATCAGAAGTGATGCAGAGGTGATCAAATACCACTAAAAGAAAAGAAAGCTCTATTTGTGGGAAAAAAGACGCAAATTTTGTTTCTGTACAATGTTGCACGACCGCACAATTGTCAGTTAAAGTGACGCAGTGCCGAATCGCCAAAAGTGCTCTGGTCTTAACATGGGAAGTCCTTCCAGTCCTTAAGTGGTTAATAGGCCAAAAAAACTGCCTGTTATGATTAGAAAACTAAATAGGCACTATCAATTGTATGGGCCACTCATACTAACGTTGCTGAAAACTTGGTGCAGCTGGTTGTCAAATTGGGGCAAAATCAAATGTTCTCAGGCTATATTATCTGCAGTTCAAATGAGTAAATTTGGAAAATTCCACATTAGAACCACTAGATGGCGCTATCATAGTTATCCATCTAGTGGCCGAAATGTTATTTTCCACATTTATACATTTGAATTGCAGAGCGTATAGCCTGAGAACATTCAATGTTGCCCTATTCACACACAACAAATCACTAGATGAACAGATTTTTATATATACACCCCAAAGAGTAATACTATGGCATGAAATCTAGAGATTACAACAAAAGGAAGGAAAGATAAAGAAAATATAATTCCAAAGTTTCAACCTACATTAATAAAAATGAAACACTATATGGTAATTCTGGTGTTCAAATCACTGTGTTCAACTCCTGTGTGTTTTTATTACATGACAATCTTCACTTCACCAACTATGCAGAGAGAGCAGCATCTGATGCAAATGGTAATACTTACTCTTTCTTGTAAACACTTCTTCCCCTGTGTGTGAAAATAACTAGGCAAGCTGGATGCAGAGGGTTCTCACGTGGACCACAATATGGTTCATGGTTTCTTTGTCCTCCTGCAAGAATTTCTGTACAGCCTGAGCCAAAGGATCGTGCTCACCAACCCATAGTCTCCTTGTGAGATCAAAGTGCAATATATTTTTTCCATCCAAAGCCACTTTGAAAGTGAAATCTTCATTTCCTTCTGAGGATGATGGACATCCTATCCAGCATTGAGCTACGGGCCTACCTAGGATAGATAGATTCTCACATTAAGGGTGTAAATTCATTAGTTGAGCATAGAAAAACATTACAGGTCAATTTTAACTTCGACCTCCATATTAAAAGGATGCCCTAGTGCAGTGTTTCTCAACTCCAGTCCTCAAGGCGCTCCAACAGGTCATGTTTTCAGGATTTCCCTCAGATGAAACAGCTGTGGCAAGGCTAAGGCAGAGAAACTGATCAAATCACCTGTGCAAAATAATGGAAATCCTGAAAACATGACCTGTTGGGGCAACTTGAGGACTGGAGTTGAGAAACGCTGCCTTAGTGAGATGTGTCGTGATCCTGTGAGCCTACCTAGGATAGATTGATTCTCAAATTAAGTGTATAAATCCTTTAGTTAAGCATAGAAAAAACATTACAGGTCAATTTTAACTTCGACCCCCATACTAAAAGGATGCCCTAGTGTGATGTGTCATGATCCTGCCATAAAGTTCCTTGATCAGGCATTTCCTGTTAAGGGGTGGCAACTGTCTTCCACTTGGGCTTCTCTTACACTGTTCCATGCAACCCTGGTAAAGACTAAAACTGGCCATGCTAAAGCAGGGTATACATATTCAGTTTTTTTTTTTTCGTTCAACCAGGGGGTTGAATATAAAAACTGTCAGATCCCCAAATCAACACAATGATGATCAGGGGATCCCTACTGCTGAGCTATTGTTATCTGGCGAGTAGAATTCCCTCTCCCCACTAGAATACACTTATCAGTAGAGTTGAGCGAACCTCTGGAAGTTCGGGTTCTGCTGGTCCGGCCGAACTTCGGGACAAAGTCCGGGTTCGGGTTCGCACGGACCCAGAACCCCATTGAAATCAATGGGGACCCGAACTTTTAGGCACAAAAATGCCTGTAACAAAGTCCTGGAAAGCCCTAGAGGGCTGCAAAAGGAAGTAAAATGGGGGTAAGAGTAGGGCAAGTGCCCTACAAAAAAATGGGGATAGGGAAAATAAATTAAAATCAAATAAAAAAATGGGAAGGGGGGTGGATGTGGAGTAGGAGCCTAGAGGTTGACTAGGCAGTGTAGGTGGAAGTGGCGGTGGTAGGAGTAGGAGGAGGTAGCCAACATGGTATATTTTTTTTTTTTTTTTGTATTGAGGCCTATATAAAAAAACAAGTATGAGAATGGCTGTGTGAGTCCGTTCTAAATGTTTATTCTGCACAAGGTACAGACAAGTCTTGTGGGACCGGTGAAGGTTCTGTTGGCTACCTGAGGAAGGTGTTTCCTTGTGCGTGTAGCTGGCACACCTCGGCCACGTCCTCTCCTTCCAACAGGAGGTTCACCAACACCACCAACACCAGCAGCACCAGCATCACCAGCAGCACCATGACCACGTCCCTTATTTGCTCTCCTCATTGGGCCTGCAAATGTATTATGTAGCCCTATGTAAGTATTTATTAATACGAATTAATACCTTTTTTTTTTTTTTTAAAACACCAACGTAGCCGGACTTTTTATTTTGGTGCAAGAAATGCACTGCTCACACCAACAGCTGGAAGCTCTCCCTTTAGAACTACGGGTTACTCCTCTCGTTTATTCCCTGCACCAGTACCACGACGACCACTACGACCACGACGACCACAACCACCACAACCACTTGGAGGACAACCTTCCTCTCCTGCACCGGCTCCACACGGTCGATGTGCGTGTTCCTTTGTGGAAGGAGTCCATCGGTTGTCTTGGAAGTGGCCAGGGTGTTCTGAACAGACATGGAACACGTCTTATTTGTAAATCTTGCCT
>BLSH010084754.1:273281-300502 GCA_018402905.1 Glandirana rugosa | reverse complement strand
CCCCCCCCCCCCCCCCGCCCAGACCAATTTTTAGCTTTCAGCGCTGTCGCATTTTGAATGACAATTGCGCGGTCGTGCGACGTTGTAACCAAATAAAATTTGCGTCCTTTTTTTCCCACAAATAGAGCTTTCTTTTGGTTGTATTTGATCACTTCTGCGTCATTTCTGATCGCCGATATAAACAAAAAATGAGCGACAATTTTGCAAAAAAGAACAATATTTTTTACTTTTTGCTAAAGTACAAATCCATTAAAAAAATGATTCATCAGTTTAGGCCAATATATATTCTTCTACATATTTTTGGTAAAAAAATCGCAATCAGTGTATATTGATTGGTTTGCGCAAAAGTTATCGCATCTACAAACTATGGGAATTGATTTATGGCGTTTTTATTATTATTTTTTTTTTACTAGTAATGGCGGCAATCTGCGATTTTTATCGGGACTGCGATATTGCAGCAGAAATGTCGGACATTTTTTACACATTTTTGGGACCAAGGACATTTATACAGCGATCAGAAATTTAAATATCCACTGATTACTGTGTAAATGTCATTGGCAGTGAAGGGGTTAACCTACAGGGGGCAGTGAAGGGGTTAACAATGTTCCCTGGGTGTGTTCTAACTGTGGGGGGGCGGGGCTGGCCGGGACATAACTGATCTAACTGAGCCCAGTGACAGGGATCAGTAGATCTGTCATGTCCCCTGTCACAGAACGGAGAACTGCCGTGTTTACATCGGCGGTTCCCCGTTCTGCAGCTCTGTCAGGCAATCGTGGGTCTCGAGCGGACATAGAGTCCGCCCGACCCACGGGCACGCTCGCGCAGCGTGCGGCGGGCGCGTGCGCCGCCGCCAGCGGGCGCGCCGGGAGCGTGCACAGGGGACGACGTCAATGGACGTCGTCCCGGCATTTCAGATCCGAGCTGGAGCCGTACTTCGGCAATAGCGCGGATCTGTAGGGGTTAAAATTAATCCACATTTGGAGTCTGACTTTATCCAACCAGAAAGTGCCTTTTTCATACAACTCAGCTCTCCTATTTCATAAATTCTGATCTATTAAGAAATATATTTAATGACAAGTGCTTACAAAAATGTATAGGAAAATACCAAAAAAATCCAAGATCAACATGTCTAGGGTATACTGTACAGTCATGACTAGGGTATACTGTATAGTTACATTAGATGTCATAAGAAATCTACTAGGGGTAACCCTGGACTCTGAACTGTCCTTTCAGGCCCACATGCAATCCCTGTCCAAATCATGCCACCTTAACCTCCACAACGTCATTGACACCACCAAGCTTCTAATTCACTCCCTGGTTATCTCTCATCTTGACTGCTGCAACTCCCTCCTCATTGGATTAACTTTACATAGGCTATCCCCCCTTCAGTCCATCATGACTGCTGCTGCAAGACTCATCCGCCTTACCAACCGTTCAGTGTCCTCCATCTCTCTCTGCCAATCCCCCCACTGATTCCACTCACCCAACAAATAAAATTCAAAGTACTAACAATAACTTACAAAGCAATCGACAACTCTGTCCCCAGCTACATCACTAGTCTGATCTCAAAATATCAATCAAGCCGCTCTCTTCGGTCCTCCCAAGACCTCCTGCTCTCTAGCTCCATTATCACCTCCTCTCATGCTCACCTGCAGGATTTCTCCAGAGCTTCTCCCATCCTTTGGAACTCTGTACTCCAATCTGTATGACTGTCTCCTAATCTATTCATCTTTAGAAGATCCCTGAAAAACATCCTCTTTAAAGAGGTCTATCTTGCTTCTAACTAATACACTATTTTACTTTCTACATCAGCTCACAACCACCCCCCCCCCCCCCACAGTTATTACCCTTTTTATCAAATGACCCTCCTTAGATTGTAAGCTCTAACAAGCAGGGATCTCTGATTCCTCTTGTACCAAATTGTAATGTAACTGTTATTGTCTGCCTTCATTTTGTACAGCACTGCGCAAACTTTGGCACTATATAAATCCTGTATAATAATAATCTGTACAATTGATGCAAACCAGGTTTAGCCACATTCAATTCAATTGTATGTTGGCTGTAGGACTGAAGAACCCAGCCATCTGAATATATGGGTGCATTTTGAAATCTGGCCTAGTGGGAAGGTCTGCTGAAAAATATCATATACACTTTAGCTCTCCTACGCCACATTCCTCAACCCTTTTGATTGGGTGGGGTGGATTCAATGACAAACTCCACAGGATCCATAAAAGCTGCTGGAATTGGTACTTGGGCCTTCAATTTTCCAATTAAACTAGGCATAAATGCAGAGAATCACTCTGATGGCCAGTGACTCTGTCAGGATTGGACTTTGGCAGAACCAAAGACCAGGAAAACCTTGTTAAGTATTTTTCTATTATAATCTCATTTATTTTGCTGTTGCTATTGTAATATCTTTTTCCATAAATACTTTTCTTCCACAGTTTTTCTTTCTAATTTATTTCTAATTTCTAAAAAATGTTAAGCTTTATCTCAAAATTCTCTAAACCAGAATTTAAAGGGATAATATATTTTGCATGCCTACATTGGGCCAGCTTGGTGCAACATAGGTATGTGTGTGAAAACTGATCAGCCTCCATGAAAGCTGTAAATCACTATAGTAGCCTGAGCTACTACATGATGGATGAGATATTCTGTGTGCTTCCCCACTGCACACCGATCACAGGGGACCGCTAACTTGGCATAGTGGCCATTAATAGAACACATTACATTTTTTCTCAGTGAATGCCAAGTGTTCTCTGATTTGATGAGGTGAGAGGAGGGGCAGCAACGTGTCGATGAATGCACACAAAGTCATTGTTAGGGTACTGTGATCTTTGTGAGAGTTAATAGGGAAATTGTGGTAATGATATATAATATCAATAAATAATATATAAAAATATAATATAATGAAATGATAATAATAATAAAAAATAAAGAGGTGTAGCACTACCCCAGCAGGAGCCGCTGGTAGTATTGGGTCCACTGCTCTTTCCCATTGCCCAAGGCAGAACTTCATTCCTGCTGACACTAGCAGAATACCCTAGCCGAGGTCTACCAGCAGTTAGACAACAAGGGCACATACTGAGTGGAGTGGTTAAGTAAACAGGTTGTATTGGCAAAACTAGAGTGATAGTGTAATACAGAAGTTCAAAGATTCAAAGTTAACACACATAGACAAGGCAACAACAATGCAGCGCAGTTAAAACTAGTACCTTTAAAGTGTAGGATGTAAAAAGTAATGTAAAAGTAAGTATGTACTGCAGTACCAAGAGTGTAAACAATAGCTCTCTGACTGGCAGATTACTCTCCAAGTGACTTCAGATGGCTACCAATAAGATGGCAGCCTAGTTCACTTAGGAGCTCTCAGTCAGGAGAGTATAGGCTTAGGCCTGAAAGTCTGTCAAATCTCCTGCACACCAGTGCTGCTAGCAAGCAGACCCTTGAGTCTGAATAGTCCTTTGATATATGCTTCTGCTGGCTGATTCGGGACCCTTTATGTTGGCGCGCAAAGCAGGGTGATTGTTAGGTCTGTAAGGAACCCCAACCGTCAATCCGGTTTCCTGACCAGTAGTCTTGTTATTCCGGTATCAGGTGGAGGACTATTGCGGTCATGCAGCCAGAATTCTGGGCCCTCAATGGGAAGTGCAAACAGACTAAATCAAGGAACCACAGAGGTGTGGCCTGGCACATGGAGAGGTGAGATGCGACTGACTCCAGCTTCTGCTCCGACCGGCTAAAACACTATGTCATCAGCACTGAACACCACGGCTGCTGACTTCTATGAGGAAGAGAAATGAGGGGGAAGGTAGGGGAACCAGCGTGTCCCATAAGGAGAGGGAAATCGGGTGTTTTTTCACCCGCTCGAGTCAGCACGGCAAGAACTCCCCTGCAGCCAAGATGGTGCCACCGCCTTCCTCCAGCTCGCACTCTCCTTCCAGAGCCAAGACCAGGCAGAGGGCTCACTCTCCTATGGAATCTGAGCACGGCTCTCTCAGATCCAGGAGCTCCTCTCCCGTATCCCGCAGCTCCAAGGATGGCTGGGACATGGAGGCATACATTAAAGCTCTCCCAACAAGGAACGACTTTGAGGCCTATGTGTCCAGACTAGAATGGACTTCTAAACAGGAGCTGTCTGACCTATGCAAAGGACATAGGCCACCGCATGGAGGATGTTGAACTCACTGTGGAAGAGGCCGTAAATAAATTGAACGACCAGGATGCCATTCTGCAGGAACATACCGATCAAATTCAACAACTATTCTATGGCTTAGACGATCAAGAGAACAGAAGCAGGAGGAACAATATCCATATTCGCAGCCTGCCTGAAAAGATCAAGCCCTCAGACTTGCATTCTGCAGCCCTGTCGATCTTCAACCAGCTTCTACAGCAGCCCAAAGATTCTCTAAAAAATAGATCGTATCCACCGAGCGCTGGGTCCCCGCAGGATCCATTTTTTTAAGTTCAAAGCGGATATCATGCAAGCTGCACGTACCCAGGATGTCATCATGTTTAATGAAACACCAATAATGCTACTAGCAGATCTAAATTGACTTTGGCCATGCGTAAAGCCCTCAAACCCCTAACCGACATCTTACAAACCAGTCGCATGAAAATACCGCTGGGGCTTTCTGTTTTATCTGTCAGCATCCAAAGATAGTAAATCAGCAACCCTGCGCACCTTGGGAGACCTGGCAAATTTTCTCGTGACTTTTGAGTTGCCACAAATCGCAATACCAGACTGGCCTTTGAGAGCTACCACCCCAGGACTGCCCCTGTCCACTGGCTGGCAATCATGCACCAAAGAGAAAAAGAGGATCTCTTCACCCACCTCTAAATCACCCGACGGTTTAGTCTCGCGAGGCCTCTAGAAAGGAGGCTTTACCCACTAGCTGGTCGCATTCAGAATCCTTTCTCTCTGAACTGACTTAGACCCTGACTTAAGGGCTCATGTTCCTGTTCCCACCACGATCGGCTATAGGTCTTGTTGATCCGGTTAAACTTCTGTCCTCTATTTGCCTTGCCATCCATTTTTGGGACTCTTGCCCGTTGCACAGCCTCCCAGAAGCTACATATGACTTGCACCGGCACATTCCTCAGTGACCCCCTCAATCCCCCGGACTAAGACAACACGAACTGGCCCTATAACGGAGGTCACCCGCACGCACGGCTCTATAGGGAGATCTTCTACCCAGCCCCTCAGGGCTACCAGCTGGACGCAATCTCTGCTCTCCACAGTGCATAACCCTGAGGCACCCCACGGTAGTCCCGCTAGCCGAGCAGCCCCGCATGACTGTTCACCGTAACCAATGCCCCCTTACCCCTATCTGGTCTTAGTTATCCCATACAAGAAGCTGGAAAAAGTGTATGCTCCACCTGACTTGTTTCTATATTTACATGTTTTATTTGTTATCTTGTATGTTCACTAATGCTGTTCCCATGGTTATATTTCTTTTATGGTTAATATCTCTATAACATTTATGTACTTTACATTTGAGCCTTCTTCCTGTCACCTATTTATGTTAAGGTTTATCTTTCCCCCCGCCATCTGGCTCTGGCCGATTATTAGGAAATGTCTTTATAGATTTTGATATGTGCTTTATTGTGTTTTTACCCTTGTCCTTTTTCCCTTCCTATGACTCTCTATCCTTGCTCTTCACCCTAACCCCTCTCTCCACTTTCTTTTATATTCTATTCTCCATCTTTGTGGTATCCGGGCGGGGGCCGCCCTGCTCTCTTCAAATACCTCCTCCAACAGCCTTTAAAATTTGGCTCCACCCCTGAACTTACACGTAGCATCCCTCAACTGCAGAGGGTTCAATACCCCCGAGAAAAGGAAGAAAATTTTGTTTCATTTCCACAAAAAAACACTAAAATCCTATTCCTCCAAGAAACCCATTTTTGCCACGACACCATCCCCACCATTGGCAGTAAACTTTTCCCCAAATGGTTCCACAGCATTAACCCCGTAGTCCGCTCCAAGGGGGTATTTATAGCGTTCCATAAATCATTTCAACCAGAGATCCTTGACCCACTCATAGACCCACACGGGCGTTATATATTTTTGAAATTGCAACACATGCACTCTGTATTAACTGTTGTTAATGTTTACTTTCCGAACCAGGAGCAGCTACACTTCCTTTCCTCTGTGATGGCTTGCCTAGAAGCATGACCAACCTGATCCTGGGCGGAGACCTGAACACCCCCCTGATTCTGAGACTGGACTCATCGACAGGTAGGTCATCCATTTCCCCCACCACTCTCACTAAGTTCAGAGCTCTCCTCACCAAACACTCTTTAATAAACGCATGGCGTGTACTTCATCCATCCGAGAGGGACTACACCCATTTTTCTTCGGCCCACAAATCCTATAGCAGGATAGACCATTTCCTAATATCCCAATCCCTACTAGAAGTAAACCCACACTCATCTATAGGACTGCAAATATGGTCCGATCACACCCCTATATATCTGTCCTTAGGGAGACTCCCAGGGAGAGCGCCCAATAGCTCCTGGAGACTTAACAATAACCTCTTAGCCCAAAAACCCTGCATAGGGGCCATCTCTAAGGCCATTAAAAATTTTGTGACAGACCATGCTAATGATCGAATGCTCCCCATTGTCAAATGGGAAGCTCTAAAATCCGTTATAAGGGGCGTACTTATACAGTTTGGGGCGAGACTGAAGAAAGAATGATCCCATGACATCACGTGCCTCTTATCTCTCATTTCTTCACTAGAAGAATCCCATAAACGCTCCGTCGATGCGACAATTCTGGTACAGTTATCGAACTATCACAGGGACTTACTACAGCTGTTCTCCGAGTGCTTGCTGGCGACCAGAAACAAAATGAAACATATACATTATACGCAGGCCAACAAATGTGGCAAACACTTAGCTCGAGTGATTCACCCAAAGCAATATAAAACCCCCATCCCATACATAATCTCCTCCATGAATGCATCACAAGAACTCGGATATCGCCGACAAGTTCAAAAATTTTACTCAAACTTTATAATTTGACCACCCCTACCATCCCATCCCCATTGATGACACCCTCCGTGGAAGACATGCCTACTTACATAGATGACACAGCACTCCCAACCTTGCCAGATCAGGAGGTGCAGAAGCTAGAAACACCTATGACCTCCAATGACTTCTTGAAGGTGATCAAAATTCTCAAGAAAGGCAAGAGCCCGGGCCCCGACGGCTATACCCCACAGTTTTACAAATTATTTGCCCCCCAATTAGCACCCATACTGGCACAATTGTTTAATTCCATAGATGAAGTCCATCCGTTGCCTGCTACCATGTTACAAGCGTGCATAGTGGTGCTGCCCAAGCCAGGAAAAGATTTAACCCAACGTGGCGGTTACAAACCGATCTCTTTATTAAATGTAGATCTTAAAATATACTCAAAAATCATAGCAGACCGCCTGGCCCCCCTACTACCCGGAATAATACATACCGACCAAGTAGGTTTTATACCACAAACGAGAGATAATACAACTAAGACTCTCCATCTCATATCTTACACTAAGACCAAGCACATCCCAACCTGTCTATTGGCATGCGATGCGGAAAAAAGCCTTCGACAGGGTCAGCTGGTCCTTTCTGCGACACTCACTCCGACAAATAGGCATAGGCCCCAATCTTCTTTCTAAAATGATGTCCCTATATAGCTACCCCACAGCCCGTGTCCTGGCCAATGGCATCACCTCAGACCATTTCTCCATTAATAACGGCACCAGGCAGGGGTGCCCCTTGTCTCCCCTCCTATTTGCCATAGCAGTGGAACATTTGTCCCAAGCCATACGTAAAAAAGGAATCCATACATGGCAGCATACAAACATCCTCGGCCCATTTCAAATTATCGCTCTACACCAATGTTCTCCTTCTGTACATCACACAGCCCCACATAAGCATCCCCTCCTTTCTGCTCGAAATTCAGCGGTTTGGTACCCACAGTAATTTTAAGCTCATCATCGCTAAAACAGAAGCTCTCAATATATCACTCCCCCCCCCCCCAGTCTTATCCAGCCTCCAGTCTAACTTCCCATTTAAATTGCAGACCTGATCCCTCAGATACCTGGGGACCGAAATACCCCGCTCCTTTTCCGATTTGTACCCCCTGAACTATAGCCCCCTGCTGTCTTCCATACGAAAATTGACAGAAACATGGCAACCATTACAAACATTGTTTTTTCGGCCGAATGAACATCCTAAAGATGGACATTTTGCCTAAACTATTATACGTTTTCCAAACAATCCCCATTTTATTGTCAGCTGCATTCTGCAGGACCCTCAAGTCTTTAGTTATCCAATTCTTGTGGCAAGGCCACTTACCTAGGCTCAAACACAAACATTTATGCCACCCCAAATCTCACAGGGAGGCGGGGCTCCCTGACTTTGAACTATATAACTCAGCGGCTATTCTTTTTTGCATACCATAGTGGTTTCCCCGCCCCTTTCCCAGGGCAACACATCTGGTGGAACAAGATTTATCACCCATAGACCTGAGGGCCCTACTATGGGGCTACGATAAAAAACTCAACTCTCTCCCATCCCTCTCCCCTCTAACCAAAGCTTTATTACATAAATGGTACCGCTGCCCTATACCTTGGTCCCTGTCCTCAGACCCTAGCCCACTCACTTCCCTTTTCGACAACCTGATGCTCCTCAATAGCAACTCGACTATGACATATGGCACATACGTCCGCTCCAATTGGCCCACGGCTCGAAACTTTGTTCACCCTACCACTGGTGAGTTCCTATTCTCTACCCCTAACCCTGAAGCCCCACCAGACTGGCTTACATCACTCGGCCTACACAAGTACAGTCACTCCCTACTTGCCTCGGGCCAGATTCATAGAAAATTAACATTCTTTAAGGAACTGTGTTTCCTCTCGAATACGTTACATGCTGTCTTCAGTGTATAGAGAAATGTAATCTCAGGTGCATGGAAAGCTCCCGACTTACACCAGACTGTGGTCCAGGGACTTGGAGACCGAAATCACACCAGAGGAATGGCAAACCTCCTTTCTATTCACCTTAAAGTCCTCGATCTCAGTCTACGCACAGGAGAAGAACTTCAAAATTTTATCCAGGTGGTACAGGGATCCAGTCACCCTGCACAGGATCTTTCCCACCACTTCAGATCTATGTTGAACCTGTCACGGAGAGAGAGGTACCCTCTTCCACATATGGTGGTAATGCCCCGCAGTCCAACCTTTCTGGAACCGCATATTCCAAATATATAATAGGATCTTTGACAAGACGCTCTCCCTATCACCCAAAATTGCACTATTATCTATCCTTCCTGGATCGGTGAAAGTGCAAAAGGCTAATTGACTTAGATTTTTCCTCTCGGCAGACCGCCAGGTAATCTCTAGACATTGGAAGTCAGACTGGACCCCTCCGATAACCCATTGGGTGGACATGGTCAATGACACCATGCTAATGGAGGAAATGCATGCCAGAAAAATGCAAACTTGGGAAAAGCATTGAATACTTTGGGGTACGTGGATTCATTACTCAAACTCGCTACCCTTCCAGAATAGCTTCCTTATTTGAGTAAGGATACACCCAAGCTAAGCGACCTCCCCAACGGAGACCCACTTTTTAGCTCCTAACCTTCTTTCACAGAACTCATAGTGGATAACGCTCACCCCACTGCGTAGCAGAGGCGGGAACTGCGGTCCTTGTCCGAATGACCCACACTCTCTCCCCTTTTCTCTTTTATCCTCTTCTTTCTTCTTCTCTCTCCACCCTCCTATTTCCTCTCCCCCTGTTTTCCCCCTTTTCTACCTCAATTATTAGTTACTGCCCCGTCAAGGTACTATCCTTTTTTTTTACATCCACATTGACTCTGACATTGCCAAGATCACAACATGGTACTTATCAGAAGGAACAGTACACTTTTCGGAGGTCTAAAGCTGCTGATAAAATGTAAATCTGTGTACCACGTAATGCTGACTTGCGTATAACCTTTCTCATTTGAACTTTTTGTACCTTTTGAAGGTAGTCATTCCCTCCTCAAGGAACCACAAACAATAAGTGACTTGAGGTAGTAGTGGGTGAAGTCGGGAGCCAGGCAGATGAAAGGGTGGTCCAATATCAGTCTGAGTCAGCAAATCAAGGCAGAGATCCAAGGGGTATACCAGAAGACTGCGTCAGGGACAGGCAGGGTTCGGCAACAATGGCCAACATAATCCAAAGGGCAATCCAAAAGTCGGGAGCAAGCAAAGTTAGCAACAAGTCAAACAATCTGGTACACAACAAACAGGATGTGGAGCCTATACTAAGGCAGAGACAGGAAGGGGAAGTGAGGATTTATAGGGTGCTAAATGAGGTGACTGCCTACAGCTGACCACTGGGTGTAGCCAGAGTCCACTACCAGGAAGCAGTAGATACCCAGGACTCCACACAGATAGGAGTTACTCAGTGACTCAGGCCATAGGGAACTGATCAAAATAACACAGTTCCCAGGATCGATTCCTGGTCAAAGCGTGACAGTACCTCCCACACAAAGATGCCCCCAACTATTTGGGCTTGGAAGGATGCTTATCATGGAATAACTTGACCAGCTGTGGGGCATGGACATCGTGAGTGGGTACCAAAGTCCTTTCCGCAATGGAGTAGCCTTTCCAGTCCACCAGATACTGTAAGTGTCTACCCTTATGTCAAAAATCCTGAATTTTACTAATTTGATATTCTTGATGGTCATCAACCGAGACAGGAGAAGGACATCTAGAGGGTAGAGAAAACCTATTCTTGTAAAAGGGTTTAGGCAAGAATACATAAAACGTATTGGGAATCCAAAGATGTGAGGGCAAACAAAGTTTATAGGCCACCGGATTGAATTGACTAAGAATGCGGAAGGGTCCTATATATCTAAGCCCAAATTTGGGGGAGGGTTGTCGATTAAGACGATAACGGGGTGCAGGTCTTCTGCGACAATCTGCATACCCCTTTGTAACTGTGAACAGACTGCAGCAAAACTTTCCTTATGTCTCTCCAGTGCTTGGTTAACCTGGTCACCATGTTGGCTGCTGCAGGTACCTCTACCAGTGAAGATTGGAAGGGGAGGACTCTGGGTTGATAACCAAAGGTAGCTTGGAAAGGAGAACATTTCAAAGAGGAGTGCCATTGTGAGTTGTGTGCTTTTTCAGCTAGGGGTAGCATCTCACTCCAGTTGTCATGTTAAGCATTAACATACGCCCTTAGATAGGTCTCTGAATGTTGATTAATCCTTTCTGTCTGGCCATTAGATTGGGGATGTTATCCAGAAAACAGGGAAGTCTTGATACCCAGATGTTTGCAAACAGCTCTCCAGAACAAAGAAATGACTTGCGGGCATGTCGCTAATAATATCGACCGGAATACCGTGTAAACTGACATTTTCAATAAAAGATATTCAGGTTTGGAGCTAAAGGTGGGGCTGGCATAGGAATGAAGTGTGCTAATTTTGAAAATCTGTCTACTACTACCCAATAGCTGGAAGCAGGCAAGTCCACAAAAAAATCCATATATGAGTCTAGGGAGCATGAGGAACAGGTAATGGATGTACTAGGCCTTGAGGAACAGATCGAGGCATTTTGATGGCCTCGCAAACAGTACAAGCTCTAACAAAGGCTATCACATCCTTCTTAAGTGTAGGCCACCAAACCAGGGATTTCAGGCGTAAGAAGGTTTGTTTCATACCAGGATGCCCGGATATCTTTTCTCCATGAGCCCATTGCAAAACTTCTTTACTTAACTCAGGGGGTACATACAATGTATTAGCCAGAACCAAGAGATTAGTAGGTGCCCGGGATTGAGCAGCCAACAAGCTCCTTATTAAGGTAGTATCCAGTTGAGCAATAATTTGTTCCGGAGGAACAATATACTCCAGGGGAGCTTGGTGACTTTTGCAAGGGAATTGCCAAGATAGGGCATTGGCCTTGGTGTTCTTAGTACCTGCAATGTATGTTACAACAAAATGAAACCGGGTGATGAATAATGCCCAGTGGGCTTGTCTGGAATTCAGTCTTATGGTCAGTCTGAACGACAACTGGAAGTTCCGTACCTTCTAATAAATGTATCCATTCAGAGAATGCTAGTTTTATAACCAAAAGTTCTCTATTCCCTATGTCGTAGCTTTGTTCTGCGACAGAGAATTTCTTGGAGAAGAAGGCAACTGAATGTAGCTTGTTGGAAGTAGGGTCTCATTGGGATAACATTGCTCCAGCACCTGTTTCGGAGGCATCAACTTTCAAGAAGTATTGAGCAGTAGGTTGAGGATGGCGGAGAAAAGGAGCAGAGCAAAAGACAGGCTTTAAGTGATTAAAAGCTTCCAAAGCTTCAGGAGACCACTGAGAGCAGTTGGTCCCTTTCTTAGTGAGGGCTATGATGGGAGCCAGAATCTTGGAAAAATTCTTGATGAACTTTCGATAGTAGTTAGAAAATCCAATGAAACGCTGGATTTCTTTTAAAGTGGAAGGTTTGGGCCATTGTAAGATCAAGTTTCTTGGGATCCATCTGGAATCCTTCAGACAAAATTATATACCCTAGGAAAGGTATTTCCGATTTTTCAAAGGATCTGTGATCTCTTAAACGTTGGAGAACAGTGCGTACACGATGAAGCTATAAATCTTTAGAATGAATGAGTATATCATCTAAGTAGACGACAACAAAAGAGTCAAGTAGATCCCTGAAAATGTCATTCACAAATTCCTGGAATATGGCGGGGGCATTACAAAGACCGAATTGCATAACAAGACACTCATAATGCCCCCTTCTGGTATTAAAAGCTGTCTTCCATTCGTCTCCTGCTTTAATTCTAATAAGTTTGTATGCTGATCGAAGGTCCAGTTTGGTAAAGATCTTAGATCTTTGGACACGGTCAAACAATTCAGTAATCGGGGGAAGAAGATACCGATTCTTTACAGTAATTCGGTTAAGCAATCTGAAGTCTATGCAGGGTCTGAGTCCTCCATCTTTTTTCTCCACAAAAAAGGATCCTGCCCCCATGGGAGAGGTAGAAGGCTGAATGAAACCCTTCTTCAGATTGTCTTCGATGTATTCCTCCATTGCCTTAGTCTCAGCAAGATTAAGAGGATAGGGTCTCCCCTTAGCTAGAAAAGTACCGGCAAGCAATTCAATTGCACAGTCATAAGGGCGGTGTGGAGGGAGCCCCTCTGCTTCCTTTTCTGAAAATACATCAGAAAAATCTGCATAGGCATCAGATAATTCAGGATCCATAGACACCTCACAAATGGACTTCACCTCATTACGCACTACCTTTTGGAGACAGCGGGTACGACAGGAGGAGCTCCAAGCTGAAATTTGACCAGAGGACCAATCAATAGTTGAGTTATGTTTACATAACCAAGGGAAACTGAGGGACACAGGGTGTTTAGGGGACAGGATGATGTCAAATGATAAAACGTCTTGATACAGAGCACCCAACCAGACGGAGAGGATCTTGGATTCATGAGTAATCAGTCCATCACCAAGAGGGTCTCCACCAAGAGTAGTTACACAGAGCAGAAGAGGTTTAGAAAGAATAGGAAACTGAAGTCTTTTAACCAGAGCGGAATCTAGAAACACACCACCTGCGCCAGAATCTATAAAGGCTACAGTGGAACAGCACTGATCATTCCAGGACAAGGAAATGGGAATTAATAGTCTCTCCTGAGGAAAATTCAAAACAGCATGGCCTAGGGACCTGCGTTTGGTACATTCACTATCATCCAAATGCACAGCCCCTATGTCCATGGGCACTTCTTCAGACCAGACAGGGGAAGGGACAGTAGCTGCTAGGGGTTGCTGAGGAGGAGATTTAGCACCAAGTCTATGAGGATTATAATGTCCTTGGCACCCTCTCTCTAACTGACGTTCAGAGAAGCGCATGTCCACCAAGTTACACAAGTTGACAAAATCCTCCAGACACGCTAAGTCAATTCATCCTTTATGCGTTCTGTCAGCCCTCTGTGGAAAGAAGCCTTAAGGGCGCAATTGTCCCAGGTGGTCTCTGCCACTAGCGTGCAGAATTCTATGGCATAGGATGCTACTGTACGTTTAACCCGATGCAAATCGGGAATCCTGGACTCGGCCGCAGACACTTTGCCAGGAACGTCAAGTATTCTCTCAAAAGTCTTCAAGAAAGTGGGATAATCAGTGAGTACAGGGGACTCCTTCTCAAGAAGAGGTAACACCCAGGACAATGCTCTGCCCTTTAGATAGGAAATTATAAATGTCACCTTGACTTGAGCAGAGGCGAACAGAGAGGGTTGATTTTTGAAATGCAATCAGCAGTGGTTGAGAAATCCCCTGCAATCAGAAGGGTCACCATCATACTTCTCAGGGAGAGGTATTTTAGGAGCGGGAGGGTCTGGGGTTTTAGACACAGCAACAGGTTCCCTAGCCACAACCCCTAGGTCACCAGGTGCAGCAGGGCATCTAGTCCCCCCTCCAATGACTGCACCCAGTTGGCCTGCTCCCCAAGCAGTTGTCCCTGGAGAGAGACTGCCTACACCAACTCACTGAGGTCCATATGGCCTTAGTATCCTGTTAGGTCTGTCAGGAACCCCAACAGTTACTCCGGTTTCCTGACCAGTAGTCTTGTTATCCCGGTATCAGGTGGAGGATGGTGGTGATCCTGCAATCAGAATTCTGGGACCTCAATGGGAAGTGCAAACAGATAAAATTAGGGAACAACAAACAATAAGTGACTCATGGTAGTAGTGGGCAAAGTCGGGAGCCAGGCAGAAGAAAAGGTGGCCCAATATCCGTCCGTGTCAGCAAATCAAGGCGGAGATCCAAGGGGTATACAAGAAAGCCGCGTCAGAGACAGGCAGGGTTCGGCAACAATAGTCAATGCAATCCAAATTACGATCCAAAAGCTCAGTCGGGAGTAAGCAGAGCTAGCAACAAGTCAAACAATCTGGTACACAACAAACAGGATGTGAATCCTATACTAAGGCAGAGACAGGAAGGGGAAGTGAGGATTTAAAGGGTACTAAATGAGGTGACTGCCTACAGCTGACCACTGGGTGGAGCCAGAGTCCACTACCAGGAAGCAGTAGATATCCAGGACTTTACAAAAATAGGAGTTACTCAGTGACTCAGGCCATAGGGAACTGACCAAAAGAACACAGGTCCCAGGATCGATTCCCGGTCAAGGTGCGACAGTGCTGTTACTTTAAGATGAGGAGTCAATGGGGAGATTCACTTTAAGATGAAAAGTTAATGAAGAACTTCCATAGGAGAACTGGACTTCATCAGTAGGAATCCTTTTTTTTTAATTGGCTAAACATGTGCAAATACCGTTGAAGCCAGGAATGTGCAAAGCAAAAAGAGAAATGTTAATCCAGTTCAACAGTCTGGATTCAGTGGCAGCTTTAGTGTAGAAGACGGCAGATTACATTCATCGATGGCAGGCTTGGCAGTGATGTGTTTAACCACATCCATATGGCCTTAACATCCTGTTAGGTCTCTCAGGAACCCCAACAGTCACTCCGGTTTCCTGACCAGTAGTCTTGTTATCCCAGTATCAGGTAAAGGATGGTTGCGATCCTGCAGCCAGAATTCTGGGACCTCAATGGGAAATGCAAACAGACTAAATCAGGGAACAACAAACAATAAGTGACTCATGGTAGTAGTGGGTAAAGTCGGGAGCCAGGCAGAAAAAAGGGTGGTGCAATATCCATCCGTGTCAGCAAATCAAGGTGGAGATCCAAGGGGTATAAAAAAAAGGCTGGGTCGGGGCGCATGCGCGGCGCAATGCGAGCAGGAAGCTTTCACTGACCGCTCCGCCAGCTCCGTCCGCATTAACGGCTCAGCAGGACTCTATGCCCCCGAACACCGGACAAAAAACAGCACCAAACCCTGCATAAAGTACCCGTGCATGCCTGGGAGAAAGGGGGTTGGGAACCGCCGCTCACAGGGCCATCTAACCACATATCTTGTGCGCTCCATAGAGAAGGCCAGGATGCCTCAAGATGGCGCCGCCACATCGCAGCATGCTGCAAAACACAGGCAGACAACAACAAAGCTGCCTCCTCTCCAGAACTTTCTCCCTGTACATCTAACTGAGAGTATTCTGCCCCACACAGCCAGTCCAGCGTGTTAACTAAGGCAGATTTGGATGAAAGCTTATCAAAAATATATGAAAAACTTGCTAATAAGATTCATACTGAGATTAGCAAAGCCAAATCAGCTCTGTCGCAGGAAATCTCATCGCTGGGTAACAGAACTGATCTGCTTGAAACAAAACATGATGAATTAACATTAGCCCACAATGATCTCAGAAGAGATTTTTAGCAATTATTTGAAAACTTTGCATATGCGCAAACGCAAATCGAGGATTCGGATAACCGTAATCGCAGACACAATCTGCGTGGGGTACCTGAATCTGTCGCAGATATAGCCCCGGCTGTTTTGAAACTTTTTCACTCACTTTTCCCAAATAAAGACGACGATGCGTTTTTATGCGACAGGATGCATAGAGCCCTACGTCCCAAACCACCGGCTGATAAACCCCCTAGGGACATTGTCCTTTGCCTCAAGGACTTCCTGATAAAAGAGGAGATTTTGAGAGCAGCAAGGAATTCTTCTAACATCAACCTAGACGGGGCTAAAATCCAAATATACCCAGACATATCTCCAGCCACCTTGGAGCGGAGGAGAAATATGAAAGAGGTCACTTTGATATTACAAAACGCCCGCATCCGCTACAGATGGGGCTTCCCTTTCAAATTGACAGTCCCTCGCAATGGAACAGTATACACAGTGTATAATGTCGCCGAAGGCAAAGAATTGCTTACTAAACTGGGCTTGCTTGATCCTGAACCCGCACTACGACTACCCTCCACACCTAGACCTTCTCCCATATGGTCCACCCCTGCATCACGCAGAGACCAAAGAAGGAAAAGAGACTCTCCTGACAACCGCTTCTCATAAATGTTATGTAGCCTCCTGTTCTGGTTGCAGGTGGCGGTGGAGAACAAAGTTAGCCATACTCCCCCCAGCTCATAACTAGACTGCTGGCACATAGACCTTTATTATCACCTCTCTTAACAAAGACAGCTACTGCAGCCAAAGCTGGTATATATTGCTTTATGGATCAATGGAAGCCTGTTTTGGAACTATCTTGGCGCATTGCTCTCATTGACGGTCCCTTGATGCCACCTAGTGACCATTTTCAATAACTACAATCTGACATTTTTCATATCACTGGGCAACTTCTCAGGCCTGTTATAGAACTATCTTGGCCCATTGCTCTCATTGATGGTCCTTTGACGCCACCCAGTGGTCACTTTCAATTACCACAATCTTTCATCTTTCATATCACTGGGCAACTGCTTCACTGATCCGGAGTGATTTATTTAGGTTCTGCCCTGTCTCTTGGCCACCATTTGTTATCCTCTGAGACCGCCTGGTGGTCACTTCAGATCTCTACAATATGACATCTTTTATATCACTGGACAAATTATATATTTTCGCTATATCACCCCCTATAGTTATTGCTCATCACCAGATTCCATTAGTGATGAAGTCCGGATATACTTTACTATGGAACATTCAGTATCTTACCGGTGCTTTTCATCACACATCATGCACGTTATCACCTTAATCTGGAGGATCCGCGGACGGTTAACCATTGTTATTTCCATATCAGATTTATAATGTTCGTGCCGTGGGTGGCTGGGTGATCTCTCTCCCCTGCCACCTATGGTGCGAAGTGGTTTATTCTTTCTAGGGATAATAGGGGATTTTGGTTGTCTGATAGGCTTCTCATATAGAGGCTTTATGTTGCTTGAATAGTCATACTATACTACCCCCACCTGGCTCTATCACTGTCTAGGAAAGCGGGCACGTACAGACGCCTTTAAAAGTTGTCTACATGTATATTGGTTTTTGAATATATTCTATTCTCTAATGTGCAGGTTATCTATTGCTATACAAAATTTACAATATAATTGTTTAAGGTACACTTTAGTTATGATTTATAACGCTTGCACAGTATATACGTAGAGAAAACGGTTGTTTTTTCCTTTTATTTTTCTCTTTTTCATATATGCCGTTCTTCCGAGTTGCTGGTTTGTCCCCCTCTTGTTTACGGGTTGGTATGCAGAGGCATGCTGGAGGGCTTCTCCTGCTGTACCTCTGCGTATTCCTTTATAATAACCACCTATGGTTGTCCAACCCGTGGATAAGATATGGACGTTTTGGTCCTAGTAAAGACTTTTTACGGTCCGATTACTTTGTCTTTTCTACAATGGTAGCTCATGTTATTTTGTTTTGTATTATCCTCTATAAATTTTTGAAAAGGTCCATTTTTATCTCACCGTGCTCTAAAACATTGCCTCGCATGAAGAAGCTCAAACTTTAATCCAACACTAAGCTCACAGAAACTAAAGCAACTACACCACATTGGATCACACTTTACTGTATGGATCTTGCGACTATCATACTATTAACAACCCCTCTTTTTTCACCTATACACAGATTTGCCACCTGCTCCATATCATCCTATCAAACACATAATATTTACTATTATTCCCAGATTTAGCCATAAGAGAATTTAAGATTATTTCCCACAATGCACAGGGACTTAATTCACCACATAAGAGGAAAAAGGCGTTTCGCCACTATAAAAGAATAAACGTTGATATACTACTCCTACAGGAAACACACTTTTCCTCCTCTAACCACCCCACATATTTTGATAGAGCATATAGTCAATCCTTTTTCACCACCTACTCCAACAAAACAAGAGGTGTGGCCATCTTTTTAAAAACTTCTATTATATTTGACATTCAGCATATTTATAGAGACCCAGACAGTAGATTTCTAATCATCAAAGGCTCTATTAATGGACGCTCCCTAACCATCGCCTCCATTTATGCTCCTAACGAGGCTCAATCTACTTTCTTTAAAATCTTTTTTTGACAAATTGGATACTCTCTCCTCTCCACACCTCATAATAGGTGGTGACTTTAACCTTGCTGCCCACCCCTATCTTGACTGGAGCAATCAATCCCCTTCTTCTAAATGCTTTACCAAATCTATATCCAAATCCCTTAACAGCCTTCAACTAATCGACACATGGCGAACCCATAATGTGGGCGTCAGATTCTTCACTTTTTACTCAGCACCACATGATCGTTTCGCAAGACTTGATTACATCTTTACCACCCCCATCATACTGGCCAACTCTTCAAGCTCTGAAATTATCCCCTGCCCTTGGTCAGACCATCACATAGTATCTTTCAAAACTTCATCAATAGGCCTTACCCCCTCACCTTATAATTGGAGGATTAATGACTCCCTTTTATCCGATCCCATTATCTTGAAAGAAGTAACAATGCATTTACAAGAATACTTTACTCTTAACAATATAGATAACATTTCCCATACCACTCTATGGACCGCCCATAAAGCGGTTATCAGAGGACTTTCAATAGATATTGCAGCTAAGAGAAATAGGGAACGAATAGCAGACATCAAAAAACTATCCAAAGAACTGAACTCTCTATATCACAACCTTAATCACCCTGATTCACAAGATATTCTCCAACAAATACAATGTAAAAGACAAACCTTAGACCTACTTCTCTCAAATGATGCTGAAAAACAGTTAAGATTTTCGAGGGCAAGATTTCTATTACATGGCAACTTAACCTCATCTATTTTTGCCAAAAAACTCAATCGATCAAAACACCACGTCTATAAGTTAAGGGTCAATAACGGCCATCTTGTCACCCATCCTAATGTTCAAGAGATTTTTCTCGACTTCTATAAAAATGTACTCTCTCATCCCCACACCTCCCCCCCCCCACCCCCCCAATTAGCTATAAACTGGCTTAACAATATAAAACTTCCAAAATTAACACCTTCACAAACAGCCTCACTTAATGCCCCCTGTACTGATCAAGAAATGATCAACATTATTACAGCTGGTACAGCACCTGAACCAGATGGTTTCTCCACCACATATTACAAAAAATGGCCCCTCTACTCTCTTCCCACCTTTGCAAACTTTTCAATCATATTCTTATTGGTAATAACTTGCCAAATGAAATGTTATTAGCCAACATGTCTCTGATCCCCAAACCCCATAAAGACCACATCCTCCCCCAAAATTACCGTCCCATTTCAGTCTTAACCACTTCAGCCCCGGAAGGATTTCACACTTTAGGACCAGAGCACTTTTTGCGATTCGGCACTCCATCGCTTTAACTGACAATTGCGCGGTCGTCCGACGTTGTACCCAAACGAAATTTGCGTCCTTTTTTTCCCACAAAGAGAGCTTTCTTTTGGTGGTATTTGATCATTGCTGTGTCATTTCTGATTGCCGCTATAAACAAAAGAATAGCAACAATTTTGCAAAAAAACCCAAATTTATTACCTTTTGCTAAAATACAAATCCAAAAAAAAAAAAAAATACAAAAAAACATTTTTTTTCATCGGTTTTGGCCGATTTATATTCTTCCTCATATTTGTGATAGAAAAATGCAATCGGCGTTTATTCATTGGTTTGCACAAAAGTGGCCGCGTTTACAGATGATGAGAATTCATTTCTGTGTTTTTTATTTTTTTTTTTATTTTTTACTAGTAATGGCGGTGATCTGAGATTTTTAGCAGTACTGTGATATTGGGGCAGACATGTCGGACCATTTTGACACTTTTTTGGGACCATTGGCATTTATACAGCGATCAGTGCTATAAAAATGCACTGATTACTGTGTAAATGCCATTGGCAGTGAAGGAGTTAACCTGCAGGGGGCACTCTAAGGGTTAACTGTGTTCCCTGGGCGTGTTCTAACTGTGTGTGGGCTGCCCTAGCAGGGGAAGTGATCACAGCTTCCATGTAGAGGAAGGCTGTGATCACAGCCCTTCCCCCTCTCACAGAACGGAGGTCCGTGTTTACTTACACGGACCTCCGTTCTCTCAGTGCGGGGGGGGGGGGGCATCGCGGGTAGCCGGCGGCGATCGAGTCCGCCGCACCCGCTCCCTGGCCCCCCCTGAACACAGTGAGCGTGCGGGCGCGGCACGCGTGCACTCAGTGCGCGATCTCGCAGCCGCCGTCGTATGACGGCGGTTTGCGATATCGAGCCACTTTGACGCCGTCAACCTGTGGTTGACGGTCGGCAAGTGGTTAAGTAATGACATAAAAATTTTTGGTTGCCTTTTAGCAGATCGACTGCCCAAAGTCATTACCAACCTAGTACACTTTGACCAAACAGGCTTTATGCCAGACAGATTAATTACAGATAATATTAGACTAATCACTAATATGATACAAGATTCAAACTTATTTTCCCACTCTCTTAGTCTCCTTAGCCTTGACATTAATAAGGCCTTTGATAGTGTCAGTTGGTCATATTTGGATATGATACTCCCTAAATTTGGTATATCTAATGAATATCTTCAAGGCTTCAAAGCTCTTTACAATAACCCACAAACTAGAATAAAAATTCCGGGATCTAATTCTGACTTTTTTACATTAATCAAAGGAACAAGACAAGGTTGCCCCCTATCCCCACTAATTTTTGCCCTGGCCATGGAACCACTTGCCTGGTCTATTAGAAACAACCCAAACATCAAAGGTTATATTAAACACCAACAAGAATACAAAATAAGTTTATATGCTGACGACGCTATCCTCACATTATCAGATTCATACACCTCACTCCCCCATCTACTCAAAGAATTAGACCTCTTCCACTTAATCTCTGGACTGTGTATCAATCAATCCAAATGCTCATACCTCCCAATACATCTCTCCCCCAATATTTTATCTAAAATTAAAATGGTGTTCCCAATCATTCCGCTACCTTGGTATACAAATTACCTCACAATTCCATTCTTTATATCAATATAACTTCCCACACCTCTTATCTCAAATCAAAAACCTCCTCAAATTATGGTCCTCTTTCCATATTTCCTTTATGGGTAGACTGTGCGCAGTCAAGATGACTATTCTCCCCAAAATCCTATTTTATTTTCGTACAATACTCATTAATATTCCCAAATACAAAATTTTGTCTATTCAAAAGGAGATCAATAAATTTATATGGGCAGGGAAAAAGCCAAGATGCAACTCCAATCTACTATACAGACCCTAATCAGAAGGGGGTACAGGATTGCCAAATATCTGGCTTTATTACATAGCTACCAGACTTACACATATATCTCAGTGGTTTTCTAACTCCAATGATATCCCTTGCTTGTCGTTCGAAACCAACTCAATTCTCCCACAATGTATTCAAGGCTTTATATGGTCCCCAAAAACCAAATCCAGACAATTTCAACATCGAAACAGCATCGTCTCACACCTTCTACAACTCTGGCTTAGGCATAAAGATTCACTCAATCTCATATCCCCAACCCCCCCCCCCTCCCCTTAGCCACATTCGTGGGTGACCCAGACATATAGAGACACTTCAGATATAACCCTTCCTACCAACCTTGGAGTTCTCTCAATCTTATTACTCTCAAAGCTTTTGTCAAAGGAGGCTCCTTCCCACCATTTAACAAACTAGTAGGGAAATATAATCTCTCCCCCTCCTCTGAATTTCAATACAATCTTATTAACCACTTGCCAACCGCCGATCGGCGATTGACGGCGGCAAAGTGGCTCGTTCCCGCAAATCGCCGTCATACGACGGCGGCTGCGGGAACGTGTATCGTGAGCGCGCACGCGCCGCCGGAGGCGCGCCCGCGCGCTCACTGTGTCCAGGGGGGGCCAGGGAGCGGGTGCGGCGGCTTCGATTGCCGCCGGCCACCCGCGATGCCCCCCCCCGGAGCGAATGAGCGGAGGTCCGTGTATGTAAACACGGACCTCCGCTCTGTGTGAGGGGGAAGGGCTGTGATCACAGCCTTCCTTTACGTGAAGGCTGTGATAACTTCCCTTCCCCTGTTAGGGCAGTCCCCATACAGTTAGAACACGCCCAGGGAACATAGTTAACCCTTAGCGCGCCCCCTGCAGGTTAACCCCTTCACTGCCAATGACATTTACACAGTAATCAGTGCATTTTTATAGCACTGATCGCTGTATAAATGCCAATGGTCCCAAAAAAGTGTCAAAATGTTCCGCCATGTCCGCTGAAATATCGCAGTACCGCAAAAAATCGCAGATCGCCGCCATTTTTAGTAAAAAATAAAAAAAAATTAAAAACCCCAAAAATTAATTCTCATCATCCGTAACGCCGATTGCGATTTTTTTTATCGCAAATATGAGGAAGAATATAAATCGGCCAAAAACGGTGAAAAAAAATGTTTTTTTATATTTTTTTTTTGGATTTGTATTTTAGGAAAAAGTAAGAAATTTGGGTTTTTTTGCAAAATTGTCGCTCTTCTTTTGTTTATAGCGGCGATCAGAAATGACGCAGCGGTGATCAAATACCACCAAAAGAAAGCTCTATTTGTGGGAAAAAAAGGACGCAAATTTCGTTTGGGTACAACGTCGCACGACCGCGCAATTGTCAGTTAAAGCGAGGCAGCGCCGAATCGCAAAAAGGGCTCCGGTCCTAAAGCTGGAAATCCTTCCGGGGCTGAAGTGGTTAAAGAATACTTTTCCAACAATTTCTCCACTTCACTTAACCCCCCATTTACATTATTTGAACATATTTGTATTAACACACCAAGAGGCAAAGGCCTGATTTCTTCTCTGTACAAATGTTTAAACAATCTTTCTCAACCCTTGAAAACACAGGCTATGACCAAGTGGGAGACAGACCTTGATTGCTCAACCTCCATTAAAGATTGGTACACGTGTATTGATAACATGCGCAAATGTAACAAATCTGTGGCATTTAAGGAGACACCCACCAAACTCTTCATTCGCTGGTACATGACACCAGCCAGAATACACCTCTTTTACCCTAGTGTCTCCCAGAGATGCTTTAGAGGCTGCGATGAAGATGGCACTTTGCTCCATATATTCTGGAAATGCAACTATCTCGACCACGTATGGAGCAAAACATCTGACAAAATCCTTCAGATCACCAAAAAGTCAATCACTCTTACCCCACAAATATGTATTCTTTATCACACAATCCCAGAAGTATCAAAGTCTTGTTCTGGACTCATCCACTCATTATTGAGCGCAGTGCAATGGATGATCGCTTGCAATTGGCTATCTCCCAATCTCCCTTGGTCACAAGTTATCAATAGAATGAATACGGTTAAACTGACAGAACGCATTTACCATTCCATACATGACAATATTCATTTATATGAAGAAAAGTGGTCCCTATGGGACCAAACTTGAGAGATTCCCCCCATTGTGAATGCTGTCAACTTACATATTGCAACTCATTTTATGTTTATTATTTGTACTTTATAATCTTGACCTTTCACATTTACATAAGGGAAACAGTTCCCTATGAGATAAGAATTGAGAGATTTTACCCACTGTAATTTTTGTCAACTTTGTTTTTCTGTGACCTATCCCAGACTTACCACCTGAGCTTTGTAAACCTCTATTACTTGCACTATAAGAGTACAATGTAAAACATTGTATGCACTTTTGAGATAACTTGTTATACTGTATATCTGCCTTATTTTTCTATGATGACCTTTTAATAAAATATTGTAAACAAAAAAAAAAAAAAGGCTGGGTCAGAGACAGGCAGGGTTCGGCAACAACGGTCAATGCAATCCAAAGGGCGATCCAAAAGCACAGTCGGGTGCAAGCAGAGTTAGAAACAAGTCAAACAATCTGGTACACAACAAACAGGATGTGAACCCTATACTAATGCAGAGACAGGAAGGGGAAGTGAGAATGTATAGGGTACTAAATGAGGTGTCTGCCTACAGCTGACCACTGGGTCCACTACCAGGAAGCAGTAGACACCCAGGATTCCAGACAGATAGAAGTTACTCAGTGGCTCAGTATTTCAGTATTTAGGCTACAAGCAAGCACACTGTGCAAATAACAATGTGATTTAAGGTAGATAGCAAGGTAAAAAAAAACATATTTCTGTTATTTTCAAAATAATAAGGGCAGCTTATTTAGTCTATCAGTTTTGTCACCCATGTCAAATTGTAGAGATTTCCCCTTAATTTCTGTTCCATAACCACCACAGAAAGTGAGGTGAAATCCTTGGTAGCCACTAGGATCACCAAAATTTAGGTCCCCACTTCTAAAGACCTCCTGTCTCGATCACCTACTGTTTTTATCCCTCCAGTCTCCATCCCTCCATCACCCATCATCTCCATCAGACCACCCCCCCCCCCTGTCTCCATCCCTCCATCACCTCTTGTCTCCATCACACAATGCCCCCTCATCACTTCCTGTCACCATCCCTCCATCTCCATCACACCATCCCCATCACCTCCTGTTTCCATTACACCATCCTTCCATTACCTCCTGCCACTTATCCAGTGCACACTACACTCATACAGTGCACACTCACACTAAGAGAGAGAGACTCCTGCAGCCTGGCTCACAGCTGTCCATCAGAGTGAGCAGAGACAGTGTGGGTGTCAAACAGTCACACACTCACTGTCCCGACTCTTTTGGTTGGCTTGAAGAGGAAGCTACTGCACTCACCACTGTCACCAGGAGGGCTACAAGGTCAGCCAGAGCAGGGAGGCAGGCAGGAATCAGGAGGATCCATCCATCCAGAGTGTCTGCTCTGGTCAGGTGATGGCTGGCGGTGGTGTGGCGGGAAAATACAGTAACCTCATTTGAGGGCGGATGGGCTGGGCAGAGGCGCTAGCTGGCAGCAGGAGGGAGTGGTCATCCAACTCGTCTCAGGGTCAGGATCGGATCTTCTCACTCGCCGCTCAGGAATTTCCGTAATTGCACATGCACAGCTTTGACCGGAGCCGATGGCTACCATTTTTACTGGCACTTTTCGGCTGCTACGGACTTTTACTGACACCCAAAAAACTGCCCTGTTTTTACTGGCTGTCCATAAGTTTACGGACGGTTGGCAACACTAGTCCATACTCGATGGGCTCCCTAACTGGCGCCCAGCTCCTGAGGACCATGATGGACTGAAACACTCTGGTGCCCGTAACCGCCGAGCATGCTGAGAGTGCCTCTGCAGCAGGGAGCTCCCCCCCGAGTATGGGGGAGACCTGCTGCTCTAGCCATCCAGTGCCCCTGGCATCCACCGCCGCCTGCAGCTGTCTAAGGAGCCGCTCTATTTCCGCCATGCTGGGGGGGGGTTGTGATACGGCGTGGAGAGAAACAGATTCCTCTTCCTGTGCTCCAGCACCGGATGCCTTGTGTCGCTCACAGCCCCCACCTTCCGGACATCCCCGCCAATGAGGAGGGACTCCCCTTACACTTCCTAAATAACAATTTTTAACCCCTTGGTGCGTTATACTGTTTCCCCTATCATGCAGCCCTGCGCCTAATTTTCTTTTTTTTTTTTTTTGCTACGGGCTTTACTAGTGCTCTGTACAGCTGATCCTGAAGGTTCTTCCCAGGGTAGTCTCTTTGGCTCAGCACTTGGCACAGAAGTCTGCTTCTAGACTCACTAGCAACTGCAGCACGACCTGGCCTGGTCCAGACAGCACATCTTGGAACAGTCACACACACACTCTTTCCTGTTGGCATGTTTCTCCCCAACTGCCCTGGCTCTTTTCCGGGCTTTTCCTTTTATATCCCTCCCCTTGGCTGGCATTTGTGGGCTTTGTAGTTGTGACTTCAGCTTTACTATATCAAAAATCCTACGACCCAAATACATCTCCCAGAAATGCTCTGAGTACTTGTATTAACCACTTAAGGACCGGAAGGATTTCCAGCTTTAGGAACGGAGCCCTTTTTTCAATTTGGCACTTCGCCGCTTCAAATGGTAATTGCGCGGTCATGCAATGCAGTACCCAAACTAAATTTGCGTCCTTTTTTTCCCACAAATAGAGCTTTCTTTTGGTGGTATATGTTCACCACTGCGCTTTTTAATTTTTGCGATATAAACAAAAATATAACGGAAATTTTGAAGTATATGGTGGTTTTCTTTCGAGATAAACACCCTTTTTTTCCTGCGTTTAAATCAAACCCATGACGTAACGTACTGGCGCGTTAATGGTAAACTTCGCCGCTTCACGGTTTAACTTTTTTCCCGAGGCAAGGATTTCGACCTTTAGGAAGGCCAGGAATTCACCAATTATGTTCATGAGTCTCGTAAAGACCCTCTACATAAACCCAGCATCCTAAAAACTATATCATTTCGACTTCAGTGTTGATGTTTCGGGTGTTTACGGTCGGTTCCCCT